>PVKP010002235.1:0-126548 GCA_004027715.1 Plecturocebus donacophilus
AAGGTGGTGAAAGGATCAATGCAACAAGAAGAGCTAACGATCCTAAATATATACGCACCCATTACAGGAGCACCCAGATACATAAGGCAAGTTCTTTTTTTTTTTTAGAATTAAAGAAAGAAAGAGGAAGAGATTTTAGAAAAAGAGAGAAAAGAAGAAAGAAACAGCAAAAGAAAGAAAAAAAGAAAGAGAAGGGCAAGTTCTTAATGACTTACAAAGAGACTTAGACTCCCACACAATAATAGTAGGAGACTTTAACATTATACTGTCCATATTAGACAGATCAACGAGATAGAAAATTAACAAGGATATCCAGGACTTGAACTCAGACTTGGAACAAGTAAACTTAGCAAATATTTACAGAACTCTCCAACCCAAATCCACAAAACATTCATTTTTCTTAGTATCACATTACAACTATTTTAAAAGTGACCACATAATTGGAAGTAAATCATTCCTCAGCAATCGCATAGTATTTCACAGGTTTAAATAAAATATTGGTTGGCTGCTTGTTTGTTATTTTCATCCCCTATTCCTTCCTGTCTTCATCGTTAAGCACAATTATTGGCATAAAAGAGGTTTTTAATACCCATTTTTAGACTTCTTTCTAGCCTGAACAATAGAACAAGAATCCTGTTCTCTCTTCTTCTTTCTCTTCCTCTTTCTTTCTCTCCCTCATTCTTTTTTTCTTTCTTTTGCTCTTTCTTTCAAAAATTAAAAAAAAATCATATTTTTGTCACACACTACCTGTCTCTGGTCCATACTATCTGTATAATCTTTCAAAACTACCCAATTGCTTTGTGCACCACTTTCTTTGTGCATAGAATGAAAATAATAATATGAAACATAAGGATAATAGATGATTAATATAAGACAAATGAGACTCTCAGACTGACACACATTAAATGCCAATATAGGTTTGTTATAATTAGGAAGAAATTTGCAGTAAAAATAAGGAAGAAGGGCAACGAACAGTAGCTCAATGCATATTATATGTGTGTTACAAACTTCAGCAGACTCACAAATTTTCTCTGTGATGTATTCATTAGAAAAGGTGTTTTGGCATCTCAAATGTATGTGTCATTAATAACATTTCACAAGAAAACTATTCAGACACTTAGCCTGTGTGAATAGTTTTGCCATTATCACTCAGATTGTCTATCTCCAGATACGGATGATCCAATTTTTGGTCTAATGAACACACACCTGAGACATTTTAAAAATCCTTGGTTCAATGATCACACACCTGAGACACTTTTTAAAAGTCACATTACAGATGTTTCTGAGTATACATTAGGAAGTGTCTTTTGCATGTTTGAATAAGGCAGTTTGAAATATTTGGCCCTTAATTTCAAAAATTTGCATTATTGTTATTTACTGATTACATGTTTATAAATAGTTTATCCTTTGCTAACAGTAGGCAGATGTCAATTTCAAATTGTTCAATTATTGTTAAATGTTTTTATTGATTTTTATAGTCATAATCTTCAAAATATAAATTATCTTCAAATGTTGGTTGTAATAGTAACCAGGGCTTGTCAATGCAGTCAAGTGCTGGGAAAAGTAAACATATATCTGGCTGTGCTCATGGTAACATCTTATCTAGACAGAGACAAACAGAGCTGATTTAACATTTAATGGTGTGTAAATGTATTTTGGTTATACAGAAGTATTCAAGGTCATGTCCCTTGCCCTCAGCTAGCACTGACTTTCGAGATCACCCTCATTCTCTTGCCTCTTAATTCCTATTGCACTTAAGCCTCTGATATGGCATGTTACAATTTAATTATAAATAGTCTTCTCATTTTTGTAATTATATACAAAGTATTTTATCTTCTCAATTACATAGTAAAGTCATTGAAATCAAGAACCATTCATTTACTTCCTTTACATCTCCCAAGTTATAGAACTGTTTAGAACAAAAACAAGTATTGGTATTGCTACTATGTGTGGCCAGACATTCCATCTTTTTTTTGTATTCAGACAAAAAATACTAAATATTTAGAAAATAATTCTAAAATATTTTAATAAAATTAGGTTAACATAAAGATATTGGAAAAACTTTAAGTTCACAGTATGCCCCAGTTTCAAAAATACTAGGGCAGAAATATAGTTATTCTTAGACTTATAATTAAATACTTAGGTACTTTGGGGATATGTTACAGTTTTCTATTAGGTTCACAGTCATTCTTTTGAAAAAATATTTTATCAAAGAAAGCCTACTACTCTGCCATCTCTCTTCACTCTTCATTATTCCATCAAGTGAGTCATAATTAAGTTCAAAGTGAGCAGCTAACCATTTGAAACTGGTTTTATTGTGAATATCAGTGCTAGCATTATAATGCCATAGTTTACAAGTCTTGTTTAATTTATAAATTGACTTTTCAGAAAACTTTTATTATATAAGAAATAATAGAAAGCACATGGAATCTGGATTCCCATGTCTAGGTTTGGTACTTCTGCTTTGCCACTTACTAACTGTACAGATTTGGGTACTCAGTCTCTTTGCTGCTTCTTGTCATCTATAAAATGAGTGTACGAAATAAATAATCCAAAGTTTCTGAAAGCATCAAATGAACTAGTTTATGTTAGAAACATTTGCAAAATTTCAAATGACAAACATATCAGTTATTCTTTTCATTGGTTTCTGTTCCCCCAAAATAAACAGATGAGTAACTCAGAAAAACCAAGAGTTGGTTGGAAAACTGTTAGCATTTAATAAATTGCTTGTATCCATGTTAAGAAAAAAGTAAATGAAGTAATAACAATATATTATGAAGATTCCAGCATATTAGTTACATGTAGTTTATTTTCTAAAACCAAATACAACATATACATATATTTAAATGTGTCAAATATATGAATTTTTTAATCTTGAAAATAATTCAATTATATTTTATTCTAGAGTTCTCAGTACTTATGGATAAAAACCTATTTGAATTCTTGTATAAATACCTATTTATCTCAGTATTTATGTGTAAATACCTATCTGAATTCCCTATATAAATACCTATCTGAATTAGCATGAACATGTACTTTAAACTTTCATTTTTTATTGAGAAGCTGCAAATGATCTATTTATTTTGTGACATACTCTTGTTTTACAAGAGAAAGTCATCTTAAGATATCAGTTAATCCAACATCTGCCACGCTTTCACTGCCACTGGGAATCCTACACGTCAATCAGCAGAGACAGCATTTGAGTGGCAAGTTTCTTGTTCTTGTTCAGGAGATACACATAGATTACTTAATTAAACATGAGATTGAAAAGTATTCATCATCAAATTCCTTATTGTTTACAAATCAGATCTTACTACTACTATTGCAGCTGCTGCTACCACTACTTTTAATACTACTAGGTTGAACTCTTCTCGGTGAAATATATTACAATAATGATAATTCAATGAACATCCAATCTTAGTCTTGAAAGTGAATATTGTATTGAAATAGTAGCTTACAATTTATTTGCCATTTTTAAAATAATTCATATTAAATGAACTATGTTCCTATCCCGCTACTAGGTCTCACTGTCTAGAATATCTTCAAGTAATATTCTCTTCTGTCTCTATATCATCAATCTTTCTGTCTCCAATACATCATCAAAGGAGAATACACATTACTTCTCTCTTCAAAATTATTGTTCTCGTGAGCCCATCCCCACTATACTTATTGGTAAATTATTCTGCTATCCTTTATAACAAAATACCTTAACAGAATTCACATGTGCACATGTACACACACACACACACACAGAAAATTGGTCAAAATTGTGAGAAACACACACATGCATGAATAATAATTTTTCTGATTGTGTTTATGTAAAAATATTTCATCATGATGACTTTCATTTTATATTTTTTAAACAAACTTTCCCTCTTAACTATATGCTCATTACAATTTCACATATTTGATCACATTCTTATTGTTGATGGACATTTTTAACCTGGCTTCTGGGACACCACCCTCTCCTGGGTTGCCTCATACCCGTCTGTTTTCTTCTCCTTGGTATCTTTAGCCAGTTCTTTCTCATCTTCAGTTTAATAAACTTGACAGACCTAAAGGCTCTTATCTTTCTGCACTCAGTCTGTCATTATCTTGTACTCCCTCCCAGTCTGTGGCTTTAAATAACATGTATATGCTCCTAATATAGTATTTCCAGATTACAAGTCTTCCATAAAATCTGGGCTCTATCTGGATTTGGTGACCATCAACATAAAGACAGAAGTATGCCAATGCAAATGAGAATTAAGTTTGCAGCAGAAATCTCTGCCAATCTCTATAAGCCCATCTCATCATTATTCCCCTTGTCCATCACTTTCCAGATACACTTAAAAACACAATTTAGGACATTTACAAAGTCTATGCTTTCCTATGGCATGCTGTCTGTCCTCCAGGACAATTAACCTCTAGCTGGATCTTTCAAATCTGTTTCATCAGATCCTTCCTAAAAAATATTGCCCTGTATTCTCTGTTATCATAACTCTTCTGTTTCCATCATTGTATCACAACTTATATTTATACATTTATTTTCTTATTTTAGTTTCAAAAAACTAAAAGGAAGAGAATAATTTTGAGAGGGAGCATGTTGTTAAAATGATACCTGTTGAATAAGGTAACACAAAGACTGATGTGTCTAAATACCATGGTGGTCATGGGTTCAAAGTGTCACTTTCATGACAAACTTTCAGGTTTTATATTTCAGGGCATTGAGATGTTAAGGAAAAGTAATAAAGTAGAGAAAGCAATCAAATATAAACTCTTCATGAATTTTTATTGCACCTGAAGATGAGGAGAAGTTAGAGCAGATAATTTTAGCAAGTTATCTGCAAAGGGTATGGTGATGACAAGATATTTTGTCTTGTTCGAATTGTTTTAAGATAACATAGACTGACATCATATTATTGTGAGCTTGATTTATTCTCTTTTAGGTTGACTTGTACATAGTGAGATAGAGGAGAGGAGCCCACAGGCAGGAACTGTATAAAAACCAATATTTAATTACATTACACAAGTATATTTTAATATTTTAAGTAATAGCATGATTACAAAATCTGTCAGGTAGAATATCACATTACACATACATCATTTTTCCAAAAAAAAAAAAAATCTGCGCCTAGAAGTTTTATTTAAGTCTTTAGTTTATAACAGAGCTTAAGAAAAGAATTTTCAGGAACATAAGTTATTCACAATGTCTAGTTTTAACACGAATCTGGAGAAATTAAAGTATAATGACAGTTTATCTTTGAATGATATCTGATGGAGAATTTCTGATTTCATATCCTAGAATACATGATCTTTGTATTTCATTTTTTATGTATCCCAGGTGCTGCATATTTTTATCTATCTTTTTGGTCGATTAAGAGATGACCAAAAAAAAGTATTCTTTAGTCTTTCTTTGCTGAAGGAACAAAAGAGAACAAAAGCATTTATTAAGAAATAATTCTATATTTTCTTTAAATACATAAAAACATGTGCCTATGATTGTTATGTTGCTGGGAACTTCTCAGACATTTTTTCTCTAGAAGGTAGACAGGGTGGTTATATGTCAGCTCATTAGGACCTGTAAGGGAAAATCTGATTTCTTTATGAGTTTTGATTTTAGCTTCCAGTGAGGCTTAAAATGAAAGAAAAAAAAAACAGTATTATTCTAAGATTGATATTCTTTCTTTAGCTGGCTACTACTGGTTTTTGTTTCCCTTTTCTCTGTTTTCTTTTTCAAAAGTAAGTAAGAAAATCTCCTTCTCTTAATAGTCAAATAAGAAAAACGCTGAAATACATCAACTAAAATCAATTTAAGAAAATGGTAATTTATGTAACAATGATGACTATTATAATTACATTATAAATAAATCAAGAATATTTAGTTGACCAATAGCCTCTACATTGAATACATCTGTGTTTATTTTAATTCCTGTACTCCTTTTATGACCTTTTGCTTTATCTGTGTTGCAAAAATCTTGGAATGACTTCCATATAGTCTTATTCTGGACACCCAAAATAAAATTATCTTTAATCAAAGATACAATAAAAGATCTAGACATTTTAGTTCTTTTATAAAAAGTTGCTGAATTTGAGAGAGATAAGAAAACCTTTCAAACTGTATTTATTTAAAGATCTTTGTCCCTTTGAATGTTTTGGTAGAAATGCAACCAAGAATTCTTACAATTAGAATAGATGTGTGAACTGCATTGCTCACAATATCTTAACAATCTTTTATTTTCATGCATAAGATATCTCAGGGAGATTAAAAATAAAAGTATGTTTTAACTCTCAAAGTTTAAACATAATCACAAAATTCTCACTCTCTATTTGTATAATAGTTTTTATTGCAACTTTTTCCTTACTCTTGTATTTTTCCAATTTTCTTGACCAACTTCTAACAGATTCTGATCTTGTCCTAGGGAGACATTTTTATTGACAGGAAGTATGTCTTAGAGTGTTGAAAAGAATATGTGAGAAAAATACAAAAAGTATTTCTAGATTAGACAGAATGCTTGGCGGAGAGAAAGATTGCCTCTCACAGTTTAAAAGAAATTCCTCTGGGTTAGGGTGCGGAGAGGAAAAAGCAAACAAACACGATGTCTCTAGGTCAACAAAGGAGAAGGCATCAGTATTCTGACTCTACATATTACTGCCTGAAAATAACTACAGTTGCAGAGTAGATTGGCTGCTTAGTGAACGGCACAATACAGAAGGAACCATAGAGCTTCTAGGCATGAATGGAGTATACGGACTTGGGCATTGGTCAATGTTTCACATAAGTTCTATGTGTGAATGGATAACAAGAACTGAATCTAACACCTACCCATCATTCACAGTCCATATGGTCTAAAGCCTTGTAAAATCATAACACTCAAACCCAATTTTAAAAAAGAGACAAGAACATAGAAAGAACTGATATCATAATACTCCAATCTATGAATGTGCTATTTATTCAAAGTTTCTAAATTTTATCTTAATAATTTTCCTTGTGTAGCAGAAATAAGCACTTTTTAAAGATTTATTCCAAAATATATGATGTTTTACTTACATCTTTTTTAAGTTTTAATTTTTGTATTTTAACTTTGTATCCAGCAACTTTACTAAATTCACCTATTCTTATAGTGAGATTGTAGATCATTTTAGACTTTTATGAACTCATGAACATTGTGAATATTAATGTTTTATTTATTTAGTTTTAATATTTCTATATAGCTCAGGGATCAATGAAGATACAGAAACTGTACCACTTGTTTGAACAAAGAAAACTTAATATAATACATTTTAATTACATATAAAGTTGTTACATACGTAATTAAAAAGATAAGAAAGCTAAGGCATCATAAAGGTTCTAGTATCTCTAAGTACATCAGCTGGTTCTAGTATCTTTAAGTGCAAAGGAATGCTCTGTGGGGTTGGGATCTAGATATCAGAAAAGCAGAACTTGCTGCATTTGCTGTTGTTGCTGCATTAGACAATTAGCCTGCGACTTAAAGCCATAAATGAGTTGCATACTGGAATCAGTAATAAACTGTTGCTCCTGGAATGAAGAATCAGTTAAAGCCTAAAACTTAGAGAAAGAAGTCAGGAAACTTATAGAAACCAACTGAATGTAAGTTCCTGCTTCATCCTCCATATTTGCATTATCTTCTTATTTTTAAATTGTACTTTAAGTTCTGGGGTACATGTGCGAATCTTACAGGATTGTTGCATAGGTACACACATGCCATGGAGGTTTGCTGCCCCCATCCCCCCATCACCTACATCAGCTATTTCTCTCAGTGTTAGCCCTCCCCAACCCACTGTCCCTCCCCTAGGTCCCACCCCTCAACAGACCCCAGTGTGTGATGTTCCCCTCCCTGTGTCCATGTGTTCGCATTGTTCAACACTGCCTTTGAGTGAGAACATGTGATGTTTGCTTTTCTGTTCTTGAGTCAGTTTACTGAGAATGACGGTTTCCAGATTCATCCAATTCCCTACAAAGCACATGAATGCATCCTTTTTTATGGCTGCATAGTACTCCATGGTGCATATGTGCCACATTTTGTCTAGTCTATCATTGATGGGCATTTGGGTTGGTTCCAGATCTTTGCTGTTGTAAACAGTGTCACAGTGAACATACGTGTGCATGTGTCTTTATAATAGAATGATTTATACTCTTCTGGGTATATATCCAGTAATGGGATTGCTGGGTCAAATGGTATTCCTATTTCTAGATCATTGAGGAATTGCCACACTGTCTTCCACAATGGCTGAATTAATTTGCACTTCCATGAACAGTGTAAAAGTGTTCCTCTTTCTCTATATCCTCTCCAGCATCTGTCTCCAGATTTTTCAATGATCGCCATTCTAAGTGGTGTCAGATCATATCTCAATGTGGTTTTGATTTGCATTTCTCTAATGACCAGTGATGATGAGCATTTTTTCATATGTTTGTTGGCTTCATAAATGTCTTCTTTTGAAAAATGTCTGTTCATACCCTTAGAATGGGTTGGTTGGTTTGCTTTTTTCTTGTAAATTTGCTTTAGTTCTTTTTTAGATTCTCGATATTAGCCCTTTGTCAGATGGGTAGTTTGCAAAATTTTTTTTCCATTCTGTTGGTTGCTGGTTCACTCTAATGATTGTTTCTTTTGTGGTGCAGAAACTCTTGAGTTTAGTCAGATTCCTTCTGTCTATTTTGGCTTTTGTTGCCATTGCTTTTGGTGTTTTAGTCATGAAGTCCTCGCCTATGCCTATGTCCTGAATGATATTGCCTAGGTTTTCTTCTAGGGCTTTTACGGTGTTAGTTCTTGTGTTTAATTCTTTAATCCATCTGGAGTTAATTTTAGTGTAAAGTGACAGGTAGGGGTCCAGTTTCTGCTTTCTGCACATGGCTAGCCAGTTTTTCCCAACACCATTTATTAAACAGGGAATCCTTTCCCTGTTGCTTGTTTTTGTCAGGTTTCTCAAAGATCAGATGGTGGTAGATGTGTGGCATTACTTCCGAGGCCTCTGTTCTGTATTCATTGTTTTTATATGTCCTCTTACTGGCACAACCTATGGGAAGCTGGCTGGCAATTAGAAACATGGTTTTCCCACTCCCAAACCCTGAATCACAAAATGAAGTATAAATAAAGGTTTAGTCCTGAAAGGAAAAAAAAGCTTAATAACTGACAGATTTAAATATTTGTTTTTCTTATCCTGTTGCACCAATTTCAAACTTGAGCACAATGTTTGGTATAAAAGATCATTGCCAATTTGTTCCTGAATTGGGTGGCATATTTTTCAATATTTCACAACTTTTTGGCAGTTGAAGAACATTTTATTGGATGATTGTGCCTTAATATGTGGATAACCATAATATATTGAGAGCTGCTTACTACAAATCAATTGTAAAAACCCAATTTGTACATTTTTTATACTTGAAAAAATTTTTAAACAGTGTAATTTTTCCTCCTCTTTTTTTGTCTTGATGGTCTCTTCAGGAGTTTATCAATTGTGTTACTTCCTTTCTAAGAACCAACTGTGATTTTCTGGATTATATTTTATGTTTGAAATCTATTATTTAATTCTTGCCTCTACTATCATTTGTTTTCCTTTAGGTTTAATTTTTCATCCTTGTGATTTTTGAGATGTACACTTACTGTCTTTTTCAACCATTCTCATATTCTAACCTGTTTTTAAAGCTACAGATTTTCCTCTAATCACTCCCTTATAAGCATCCCATGAATTTTGATATATCATATGTTGACTATCACTTAGTCTGAACGATTTTCCAGTTTCCATTGTAGTTTTTAAATAAATTTTTAGCAACATAAAATATTTTTTAATGTTTCTAGTAAGATTTTATTATCTATTTTTACGTATATTCCTCTCAATGAATACTTTGGAGCTGATTTGATGCCGGGTTTTATTCCTTGTGAGAATCATTCTGTATCACTTTTATTAAAATTGTGTAGTCCTTCAGAGTCACAGCTGAAAACCTGGGGTCTGTTCCTAGTTATCTCTACTTCTGTAAGTCCTGAGCTACAACTTCTGTACCGTCAGCCCATGAAACTGTAGTATGCTTTGCTTAGCTTCTTCTCACCTTTCAAAGTGACAAATGACTCAATGAAACAGAACTGCTAATTATCAAATTCTTTTTGTTTTTTTTCTGTCTGAGACCTTGGTATGCAAGTCTTCTCTACCATCTAAGAATTTGTTCTTGTTGTTGTTGCTGTTGTAATTGTTGTTAATCATTTACAAATTTTTTTAGTTGTTTTCAGAAATAAGTCAGATTCAAAGCAAACTACTACATAGTTGTTAAAATGATAACCAGTAGATACTAATTTTTAAGCACTGCTATCCATTGTATTTATTTGTTCTCCATTACATTAGAATAAAAAATGAACTAATTGTGTTCAATAAACTGGAATTTACCTTAACATTCAGTGCTTTGTTTTTCAAAATTGTTATTAGTAGTCGTGTATTATCAGCTACATTTCACTCATTTAGACGAGATTACAGGGGAAACATACTGCATTATCTGTAATATGCAATAATGTGGTATCTTGCATCATCAGCTTACATAGGACAAAATTAATTTTCCTAGGGAGAAATCTGTATAATGCTATTAGTAAATAACATAAAATTTTAGTATATGAGGTCAGAGCTTCTTATGTTATTAACTTTTCATACTATATTGCTGTGTATATGCTGTTTAATTCTCTTATCTTTTAGGATTAAAGAAACAAAAGAGCCAATGTGGTATGCACTGTGTGATAGGAAAGAGATTTTTGTTTTTGTGCATATGTTATGGAAAACTTTCTAAATACTCACCAAAACTACACGAAATCAAGTAAGTTATAGCAGTTATATTAATTTGAAAATCTCCAAATAGATTTAATCTTAGCCAGAAAAAAAATGACATGCCTTGCCATACAATCTTACTAAGACATACATTTGAAGTCTCTCAGGCTCATTTTTATAAAGCATATTAGAACTTCCGTCAACAAAATTCAGGGATTATTTTCACATGTCATTTCAAAGGTTAAAATTTAATTGACTATCTGTAAAATAAACTGTATTGATATGTGATGTTATTATTACCCTTAAAAATGAGAAATACATTATATGCCCATCATATAACAGAGCTAGGTATGCTAACATACTTTAGAAAATAAGGAAGTAAATAAATTTATATCATGTGTATTGAGAACCTATTATACAAATTTTAAATTTTAACATGATTAGCTTCATGGTTCCCTGATTTTATTCTCCTAGAATTCAGGCTAGTAATTATATACATTGAGTATTTTTTGCCCACACCAAGTATGATCCCTGGCTTATTCCTGTAAAGGATATGTTTACAACAAAAAAAGGAAGGAAGAAGATCACATCGCTAGCTATTTTTTCTACCAGTTTTTATTTCATCCCTCTTTAATATTTATTTTAAAAATTACAAGCCAGCTAATAGCAAGAAAACTTCTGATAATATAATGCCCTCTGATTTATAAACAGAGGGCATATACAATGCATACCTGCTCTGTGAATGTACAGTATATCCACTGCTTATTGCAAGAAAGCAAAACTGTGTACCTGATCTGGAAAAGATTACAATCTTCCAGATAAGAGTAGGTTTAAATAAGTGAATATATACACAACTGTAGATAATGTAAATATTGGTCAAAATGCCTTAGTTTGTATCAGTCTAGTTTAATGTAGCTAAGAATCTAAGTGGTTTGAAAATGGTCAAAATTTTTCTTCCTTTAATTCTTACAAAGTGAGACTCAAAATCATATTGCAAATGCACTTGTCAAATATAGTATTCTCTTTCTTTTTTTAAATTATACTTTAAGTTCTGTGGTACATGTGCAGAACATGCAGGTTTGTTACATAGATATACACATGCAATGGTGGTTTGCTGCATTCATCTCCCCGTCATCTACATCAGGTATTTCTCCTAATGCTACCCCACCCCTATCTCCCCACTCTCTGCTGTCCCTCCCCTAGCCCTCCATCCCCCAAAAGTGAGGGGGGGGCTGCATAAATGTCTTCTTTTGAGAAGTGTCTGTTCACATCCTTGGCCCTCTTTTTGATGAGGTTGTTTTTTTCTTGTAAATTTGTTTAAGTTCTTTGTAGATTCTGGATTTTAGCCCTTTGTCATATGGATAGATTGCAAAAACTGTTTCCCATCCTGTTGGTTGCTGGTTCACTCTAATGATATTTTCATTTGCTGTGCAGAAGCTCTTTAATTATATCCCATTTGTCTATTTTGGCTTTTGTTGCCATTGCTTTTGGAGTTTTAGTCATGGAGTCTTTGGCCATGCCTATGTCCTGAATGATATTGGCTAAATTTTCTTCTAGGGTTTTTATGGTGTTAGGTCTTATGTTTAAATCTTTAATCCATCTGGAGTTAATTTTGGTATAAGGTGTAAGGAAGGGATCCAGTTTCAGTCAATCAGAAAATTATTTGCAATTTCTTTCTAAACTTATTGCAAGTTTTATCTCCTACCACCATATATTTTATGCCTCTCTAAAACTTGAACTTGTGTGTGTGTGTGTGTGTGTGCACTAACAGAAAGAGACTAGAAGAAACATATTTCTGTTCAAAGGACTAAACAACTTGCACCTGTGAATGTTCAGAAGACATGCCTTTGAAATTATTGCAATTAAAATGTGTTTATTTTTGGCACAAACAACTCAGATGTATTTTGATGGCATCACATTTTTTATCAGTCAAACCTCCACCAAGAAACAGGAGAATATTTTTTCTATTAGAAATGGTTGATGCTAATTTCCACATATTGTAATTACCATGGGCATAACACACCAAAAAGAAGTAAGAAGTGTGCTATGTTTAGCCAATGAATGCTTCCTAAGCACTAAGTCTATACTAGTCACTGTCTCAGTCCTCACAGTACCAACATAGCTTCCTTCTGTACAGTGCTCTCTGTTCAACTGTTAGGCTCTAACAGCAAATGGCTATTGAGGACTTGAAACATGGCTTGTATGACCAAGGTGCATATTTTTTGAAACACAAGAGGAGACAAGTGGAGAGTCATAAGAGATGGGCTGGGCCACATCATTCAGGGACTTGTCAGCTCTACCAGAATTACTGACTTTTATAGTAGGCAAAAGAGTGTTTTAGGCAGAGAGACAGCAGACATTATCTGAATAATACACTGCAAAAATATAAAATTCATAACATAATTGCATAAATCACAGAAACAGAAAATTCTGTGTTGAGCATGGTGCAAACATGTGCTCAACACAGCACATGTTGTAAACATGGCACAAACACTTTCGCTCCATAGCTTCCAGATGCAAGAGAACGTTTCTTTGTACAATACAAAGTTCCCATTTGTCCTTAATCAGTACAAGTTTCTTCCTCTTTTGCTGCACCAATATCGTCCACACATAGCAGTGATATTTTTTAACTTACATAACTATTTATTCTTACTTCTTATTGTAAGACACTGGGAAGCAGAAATACTACAGAAAGTTGGAAATTCTAAATTTCTCGAGAAAAGAAGCAATATTTTAAAATTTTTCTATTTCCCATTAGCAGTCACTGATGAAATGGCTCCTCTAAAAAAGAGGAGTCATTTGAAAGTCAATAATGACTTTCTAGTTAAATCCAAAAGACACATTCATTTCCTTATTTTATGTGATCTCTTGGCATCATTTGGAAGTAACAGCCCCAGTGTTCCTCTTAAAAAGCATGTTTTTGGTTTTTGAGATAAAACCCCATCAGAATTTTGACCAAAATACTTTGACTGTTTACTCTCTGTCTCCATTGTGGAGTGCTCCTCCCCTTCTCATGTCTTCAAAACTAAAATTCCTTGGGGCCTTGCATTGCACTTCTTATTTTCCTTAGTCTACACAATTTCCCTGGGACACTGCATCTCATAGCATCAGCTGATACTTCTGTGCCAAACACCTAAAAACTAAAATATCACACACACTCATATGCCTTGGTATTGCCTAAAATACAAACCACCCCCAAAAAGATACACTTTCATTCTCCTCAGTTTTATCTATGTGAACAGCACCAACAAATAGCCAATTGTTTAAGCTGAAAACTTAAGGGCAGTTCCTGAGCCCTGACAATCTTCCTAATTACTAATTAGGTCTGAATTATATGTTCGACATGTCATACATCAGAGTAGTTGTTCTATTTCTAGAAAATATACACCACAGACCTCAACACCAGGTGTCCAAGAAATTAAGTATTTTACAAGGTGATTTAAATTTTAACTTGAGTTACTTTAGACAGCATGGGGGAATATTTCACTGAGTTTGCCTTCCTCCTTTCACTGAAGTTTAGACTATTTTGTTGGGAAGGGTTGACTTCTGTACTACCATAAGATTTGCAGCTTACATCAGACCCTCATGGAAGTAGCTGAGGCGGTCATCATCCTGTGGGTACTGGTCATGGTGTATGTAGTGTGTGGTAATTATTGGTTTTGTATTATGCCAGACTTGAGAAAAGAAACTCTGTAAAGACAGAACAGACCCATCTCCACGTATATATTTATATATTTTATATCTATGAATATTATATATTTTATATTTATATGTCTAATATTAATTTCTATTTATATACCTATTTTTTCTCAAGGCTCTTGAAATCTCCCAGATAATTTTGGTAGTCTAAGAGAAGCCCATCTGTTTCACTTTTCTCTTCTCCCTCATACTCAGAGTAGTAGTTATTTTCTGATAATGGGGCAGGTGGTATTCCATTAATAGAAATGTTTATGCAAATGACCCCGTAGTGAAGTGACTGGAATCATCTTTCTTTTAACCTATGCCACAAAAACACTAAACCTCCCTAAGGGCTTAGACTTTTAAAATGAAAACCCAAAGAGATATTAAGGCTACTTTTGTTTTATTTCTTTTCCACTCTCTCTTCTAAAATGCAAGGAAATCTGAGGATTATTGAATAGAAAGACTGAAAAAATTAAGGCGTGTATGTGTGTGTATACACATATATGTATGTGTGTATATATGTGGGTGTACATTTATATACATGCAAACTTAGACAAGCATCTCAAAATAGTATCTCATCATGCCATATATTATAATTTTCCATATATTTTCTGGATTTTCTACTAACTCAAAATCTGTGAATGAAGAAACCACACATCTCCCTTGCCTTTATATTACTAATGGTGTTGATATCAGGGATATTGGAGATAAATATATATTTGTCTAATATAAATAGATAACTATTATAGGGAAACATTCTCTATCTTCCTCGTATGCAGATACATTTCTTCTGAGTTTCTGTGGCAAAATTGCTTATTATTGAGTCCAAATAAAAAGTAGAATTCGGAATAAAGATGGTCATTACTCTGATTCCAAAATCTTCCAAAAAATGATCAAATACCTTAAGGTTACAGTTAAAATAAAGCCTTATTCAGAGATCACATTTAGATCCAAATGAGGATTTTTAGGAAACTAACAATCAAAAGCAAAGTAGGCAGCTAGCTTAATATCATTTGAAGCCCTCGGCTTGTTTTATTGGAGATCTAATCTTTTGGATGTGCTACTGGGCATAAACCAAAGCCAGACATATTTAACTAGCAACGCTTTACAGTTATTTCAGAACTGCTCAATGGAATGTGTTACTGCAGTTACAAAATGATTGTTTTAAATCTGCCAAAATGAGTGAATTTTTCTTAGAAACCATAAACGTGTTTAGAATAATAGAGGACAATATTTATTTGAAAAAGAAAATTACGTTGCTAGAGCTATTTAATTAGAACATCAACTCTCAGTTCACATGGATCAGTTAGTTCATGGTTACAGCACACCAGAAAGCTAAACTAATTAATTCCTACTTTTAGGTGGATATATCCTGAGTTACTTCAACTGAAGATTCACTGGTTTCTCACTTTAAATACTGAATATATACTTTTAAAACTGATACAGTGTTTCCAGTCATAGGTGATGAGCTTTCCCTTCATTCACTTAATAAGTAGTGTTTGAGTAGCTAGTGTGTTCCATGAACACTATGGAATATGGTGTTGAACCAAATTAAAAGCATGACTGTGTTCACTTCCAGCATCTATACTGTTATTATTTAGCCCATCTCTCAAGTGGCTTTTCTGTATTGAAGACTTAAGACAGAGAATTAAAATAAGTCGATAATGGTTGTGACAGTTTTTGTCTCTCTTTGGCTTGCTCCCTCATCATAGTAAACCTCATGTTTTAATATATGGGTTATGATACTGCAACTCAAAGGCAATAGGCCGGGCGCGGTGGCTCTTGCCTGTGATCCCAGCACTTTGGGAGGCCGAGGTGGGCAGACCATGAGGTCAAGAGATCGAGACCTTCCTGGCCAACATGGTGAAACCCCATCTCTACTAAAAATACAAAAATTAGCCGGGTGTGGTGCCACACGCCTGTGGTCCCAGCTACTCAGAAGAATTGCTTGAACCCAGGAGGTGGAGGTTGCAGTGAGCTGAGATTGCACCACTGCACTCCAGCCTGGCGACAGAGCAAGACTCTGTATCAGAAAAAATAAAGGCAATAAAAGCACCTTGTTTATTTGTTTTTAAAAATCATGATTGGAACACAGTCACACCTCCTTCTTCACGTACTGTCTGTGTTACAATTGTAGAGTTGAATAGTTATGACAGAGACGATATGGCCCATGAGCCTAAAATATTCACTAGCTGGTTCCTTACAAAGTTTGCCAAACCCTGCTCTACAAAAATAATTAATTTTAAAAAATGCAAATCCATATGTTCCTGTGTAACAATTTTTCTTACTGTAAGAAGACCAAGAAATGTATACTGTCACACATTTTTTAAAACAGGACAGGGAAAGACTGTAGGCTTGAAAGGAAGATAGAGTGGAAAGAGGGGTACTGCCAAGAGGCAATTTCAGAAGGAAGAATCTTCAAGACAAAATAGCCGTGCAAATATAGGCAAGAGATGCACAGGAGAAGCGAGCAGGAGGACAGTTTTATTCGTAGTGATTGGGAAGGAACCGTTTTATGAAAATACTTTGAAACTTAGTTTGTGTCTTTTTCTGTGGCCATTTTGCAAAGGTGAAATATACTCACACACACCCGAAATGTGATTGAACGCAGAGACGGATGATGCCACACATCCAAATGCTTGTTACTCACATAATGAGGATTAAAGGTAAAAGCAGGGCAGTCTCTAAAGCTTGTCCAAACTTTGCTTGAGGAGAGAAGGGAAAAGAGACTGGCTTGGGTTTTGTGATTTTTATGGGGCTTGGGTAAGGCATGGTTTCAACTTCCCTCCAGCAGCGCCAAAGAACAGTGCACTGGGGATTCTCATCAGCTTGCCACCGAGTGGGGCAGAAGGGAAGGAGTTGCACTGGGGCTTCAAACTTGTCAGGAATCAAACATTAAAAGTGGAGTCATTTGATACTTCAGTGTTTTTAGGGAAATCTTACTAGAATATAAATATGGAGATTTAGACTTCAGTTTTAACAATTGCCATTTGGTCAAAACTTTTAGCCTCAAGTTCATACGTGAGTAAAATGGTCCCAATAATACTAGGTTTCCCTACCTCATAAAAGAATTATGATGTTCAGAAGAAATATTTTGTGAAGGAACATTGACAAGTAAAAAGTACAGAGGAAAAAAGTGTGCTGTTATAAGTTAATGTTTTATATTGTGTGAAGGAGGGCTGCTTGTTTTTAATATTCCTGCGCAAAAAACAGATTCTGGTTATTTGTGGGGTTTTTTGATTTTGTCTTTTTGGAGACAGGGTCGTGCTCTGCCAGCCAGAATGGGGCACAGTGGTGCAACCACAGCTCACCGCAGCCTCGAACTCCTGGGCTCAGGTGATCTGCCACCTCAGCCTCTGAGTACCTGTGACCACAGGTGTGTGCCAGCATGCCTAACTTTTGCGTTTTTTGTAGAGATCGGGTCTCGCCATGTTGCCCAGGCTGCTCTCAAACTCTTGGGCTCAAGTGATATGCCCACCTCAGCCTCTCAAGGTGCTAGCCGATTCTTGTTACTTGAATGAACTTCTGCAGATAGATCTAAATATTTTTGAAAGTAATTGCAAGCTACTTTTTGTTTAATTTGAGTAGCTTTTTTCTCTCAAAAAATGTTATTTTGAAATTACTTGTGTAGTCACATCACCGGAAAGAAAGGCTACTGTCTTAGCCTTCAGGTTACATTTTGACATTGTTATGTCATAAATTACAAGACAAAAATCTTAACAATAAAAGAAGTAAATAAGCACTGCATCAGTTACATATCTAAAACAGACACTAAAAAATTCTTCACACAAATGCCCTCCTATTTGTAGGTAGAAACATGATAAATATCTTCTAATTGAAACATTTTATAAGCATTTCTTGACTTTAATATATGGCTGTAAACATGCCATCCAACAGCACCCCACTTGACATTTACAAGCTGAGAAAGAACATGCCTTGTTTATTTCTACTGGTTATAAAAATGATAATAAGAGTGACTAGAAACTCTGAAAAAATGTGTTAACCTCCAGGCTCACAAAAATGAAGCTTAAAATATTCTCAATAGTAAATCACTACAGAGAATTTACTGGCATACGTTAAAAAATAAACAATAGCAGCAACATAAAACTACATACCTGGATGTAAGAGCAAGATATGCTAAATTTGAAACACTTAAAAAATCTGCAGAGGTCTTCTAGTCTATTTCTTGATATTTACTCTATTTCATCTAATATTAATTTTATATTCCCATATCATTGGCTAATAGCAATGCCATTTCAAGGGACACGTTTTATATTTAATGTTACTTTTTAATGACAGCAGCAGAAGCAAACATGACAATGGTATGAACAGATTAATTATGCATTTTAATTCTCAGTAGAATTAGCACTGCCAGACTATATCATCTCATAATAAAAATATTTTAAATACTGTGTCTACTAAATTATCTACTTGAATTCACATATTAATTATATTATCAATTATAAATAGTTGATTTTATATTCTTGATAATTGTGCCTTCACTATAGATATCAACCTTCTTTGTGAATTAATGTCATACTTCTTCAAAAATTGGAAAATACATAAAATATTTTTTAAAATGTTAGTCACTCAAAGAAAACTAAAGATCAGCATTATTTTTCAAAGTTTATATATTTTTTAGCTTTACCATCATTCTTATTATTCTATGTATCCTAATGTAGTATAAGTTGTAAAAGTACTGATAGGAAATATATTCTAATATGCAAGGCTCTTTTATTCATTATCAATAGTTGTGAATAATTTTACTATTTACCATTTTATCAGAAAAGTCAAATAAATTCATACCAATTTCCTCTGGTCATGTTGGAGACAGAACAAAAGGAATGAATTTATCTCAAGTCTCTAGAAAAAGAAATTCATCCTAATGTTAACACTAATACCTTAATGTTGTGATTAACATACTGAAATAAATAAATGAAATGTCACTGGCTGTGGTATTATGCATTTATTCCAGATACAGAAATGCAATATTTATTTTTCCCTCTCCCCATTTACTCTGCAATACACATGCTTGCAATTGTGTGTGATGAAAGTTGTTTCTGTTTTCTCCCATAAAGAGGTAGCATATTCCTAAAACAAGGTAAGATTCTACAATGATTCTGTCTTAATACTTTACAGACACACATAGTGTCTGTTCAGTTTACAGCATTCATCTCCATGCTTGTGTAAATTCATGAATAAACCAATATATGGTTAAAACAGAAAAAGGAAAAAAAAAAACTATCCTAGAGAGAGCACTACATGACTAGAATGTATTAGAAAGGAGGTGGAGTTCTAGAGCATTTCCATTACAATCTGTGCAACATGAATATTCATTACATCATATACTTCACAAGCCATTGACTTTATAACTGTTGCAGTGATAATGAGATAATATAGAACTATTGCTACAATGGATGTTAAAAATTTGGTGGTGGAAACTTTCACCTGTCATTATGCATCTCAATTTAGATTACAGTAAGGATACTGATATTTACAGATGACCTTTGAGAACATTGTACTGTCACAATAACTTAAACTTGGCTGTATGTATTGTTCATCTAATAAGGTTCTGTTTGTTCACAAGTGATTTCAAAGTAAGCCATGCATTTTATTATTTTGTATTTTGCAATTTATAATCCACTTATGTAGTATGGCTAAATTGGACATCCTGAGTGCAAAAATAACTTAGATGAATAGAATTACTTTTTCATAACATTTACAGTTTTGTGGGCAATTTAAGTGAGGGAAAAACATTAATTTAGTGCACTAAATTCTAGGTTGTGAGAATTACATGATTGATTGAAAGCTGTGAATACAGAAAATAGGGGGTTATAGAGTTACTAAATACAACACACTGCCGCTCGTCCTTGGTGTCCTTGGCAGGCATTGTTAATTGATCACAGTATTATGCTGAGATCCCAGGCATGACCTTGTGACTTTCAGCAAAACAATCTATATAGTTTCTACCCATCAAAAAGAATTTGCTGGCAATTCAGTTAGGGGGGTTACACTCTGGCTAAATATTTTTACCCCAAATCCAGAGTCTTTAAAAATATATATATTTTTTATATTTATTTATTTTTTTGAGACAGGGTTCACTGTGTCGCCCCAGCTGGAGTACAGTGGTGCAATCTCAGCTCACGGCAAACGCCACCTACAGGGTTTAAGCAGTTCTCCCACCTCAGCCTCCCAGGTAGCTGTGATTACAGGCACACACCCCCACACCTGGTTCATTTTTTATATTTTCTGGTAGAGATGGGGTTTCACAGTGTTGCTCAGGCTGGTCTCAAACTCCTGACCTCAAGTGATCTGCCTACCTCGCCCTCCCAAAGTTCTGGGATTACAGGCATGAGCCACCACAACTGGCCAAAAATATTTCTAAAAACAAAAAGAATTTTCAAGTTTTCCCTTTGCCTTTCTTGTATATTTTTTTGCCTATCTGCAATTGACCCCAACTTGAAACCATACTGTGTTTGATGACCAGATGTTACTCCTCCATCAGTGTTATTTAATCTTCTTAAATTCATTTATCATCATGTATAAAATGGGGATAAGAATAGCACCCACACTATAGCGTTTTTGTGAAGAATAATGAAATAAAATCTGGTTTATATAAGTACATTCTATCAGAGGCATGTTTAAAAATATACAAATATCTTTCACTTAAAATATGCACAGTTGGATAGATACAGAGATAATTATAGGTATATGCATATAAATGTGTTAGTATATACATACAATTTTACCTAGTTCTGTTTCCTAGGAGGCCAAGAAGTGATGATACTGCAAGACTATTAAACACAATCAGTGCCTAGACTTGGTTTCTAAAGATAAGTTTCAACTAAAAAGAATAAGAGTGATTACAGAAATGGTTGATTCAAGGCACTGGGGTAAAAAAAAAAAAAATTAAGAGTGGGATATCTCATAATGTCAGAAAGTCAGAAAGGAATGACCAAATCTAGAGCAATTCCAGAAATAAAGAGCATAGTACTGGATTATAACTCATCATCGTAAGTTCAGTGAACATGAGTCCATATTCATATAATAATTATTGGAATGAAAGAAATCTTTCTTTCAAACAGATGTCAAATAATTTACATAAATATTCCCCCTCTCCCACCACCATGAGTTGAAACTTAATCTTCTCCATTTTATATTGTGGGTGAGCTAGATTTAGTGAATCACTCACAAAGAATGGAATATAGGATGTGAAAAACAGCAAATTCACAGTGGAGAAATCTGCCTAAACCCACCCAAACCAATGAGAACACATGGACACAGGGAGGGGAGCATCACACACTGGGGTCTGTTGGGGGGAAATAGGGGAGGGACAGTGGGGGGTGGGGAGTTCAGGAGCGATAGCATGGGGAGAAATGCCAGATATAGGTTAAGGGGAGGAAGGTAACAAATCACACTGCCACGTGTGTACCTATGCAACAATATTGCATGTTCTTCACATGTACCCCAAAACCTAAAATGCAATAAGAAAAAATAAAAAGTTAACTTCACCATTGTTTTCATGTGGCTATCATATATCCACCGTGTCATAGTTTGGGCATTTGTCTCCCCAAACCTCATGCTATCCGATTCCAATGTAGAAGGTGGAGGCCTGATGGGATGTGTTTGAGTTACTGGAATGTATCCCTCATAAATAAATGCCCTGCCTGGTGGGCATGGGGTGAGTGACTTATTCTGTTAGTTCCTGGGATAGTTCATTGTTAAAAAGCCTGGTACCTTCTCCCCTTACCCACCATTAGTGGAAGCAGCTTGAGGCCCTCACCAAAAGCAGATCTCTGCACAATGCTTCCTGCAGAGCCTGCAGAACTATGGTCTAAATAAACCTCTTTTCTTTATACCCAGCCTCCGGTATTCCTTTATAACAATACAAATGGAACGAGACACATAGTACTATGATGTGAAGAGAAGAGCACTTAACAACTGTGATAGTCAACATTAAACCCGTAACAACAGCCTACTGGGGAATAAAATAATCTAAAATGAAGTTCAGAGATCTTCTACAAAATCTGCCCACTATACCTCAAAACTATAAATTTCACAGGAAAAAAAGGAATGACTGAGTAACTGTCAGATATCATTGGGAGTTAAAAACATAACAGCTCAATGCAATGTGATACTCTGGATTGAATTATGAAATAGAAAAAATATATTAACAAGAAAAGAGATATAAAAGAGCAATGTATCAAAAGCTGATTTCCTAGTTTCAAAATATTTAGCATAGTAATGTAAGCTGTTAACGGGGAAAACTGGGCTAATGGTGTATGAAATCTTTGGTACCATTTTTGTAAATTATAACACAAAAATCTTTTAACATGTTTGTTAGACATAAGACACATAAACCAGAGAAAAATAAATACATGTTTTCTAATTCTATTTACATAAAATTTTAGAAAATGCAAACTAAGCTACAGTGATAAAAAGTAGATCATGGTTATCCTGGGTGAGAGGTGGAGGGAGGAATGGACTGCAAAGGGGCACAAGAAATCTTTCCTGAGTTTAGAGTTGTACTCTGATCGTGAAGGTAGTTGATGATATATGAAACTTTCCTGACTCACTGCATCTACATTATATAAATAATACCTTAGCACATTTTATTTAAAATTTAAAAACAAATATTTCTAATTTTTTTCTAATTGTTTCATAGTAGCAAATATTTAATACGAAATCACTTTAAAGAAAACTTTTTTTACAGATGATACATGATTTACTCATTATTCAAAAAAAATAACAAATGAAAAACTATAAAACAGATAATATAATCATTTTAAAACTTAGGACACAATATCAGAGAATATACAGGTTCAAAAATAATTCTGGAAAATTATAGTTTGGGATTAAACTTGAGCAGTTCAGATGCAAACTGAACTTTTAACGCTTATGTATGTTGTCACTTAAATCTTAAGTTAGGCCAGGCGCGGTGGCTCATGCCTGTAATCCCAGCACTTTGGGAGGCCAAGGCGGGTGAATCATGATGTCAGGAGATTGAAACCATCCTGGCCAATATGGTGAAACCCTGTCTCTACTAAAAATATGAAATTAGCTGGGTGTGGTGGAGCATGCCTGTAGTACCAGCTACTTGGGACGCTGAGGCAGGAGAATTGCTTGAACTCAGGAGGCGGAGCTTGCAGTGAGCTGAGACTGTAGCACTGCACTCCAGCCTGGTGACAGAGTGAGACTCCGTCTCAAAAAAAAAAAATCTTAAGTTATATTATAGTTCTAAATAAAGCCTATGTTTATTTATATGTGCGTGGATATGTCCATTGTACCAATTAATGTCCTACATATAGAAGGCTCATCAGTCATAAATATTATAACCTTATGTTTTTTGGCTAGCCATACAGATTAACACATATACAACATATTTAATAAATTTTGTGTTTGAAATTTCTTTAGTATATTTATTGGTTATCACAAATTATTTCTTACCATTTTTATTGAGCTGCTCATGCTTTTCTTATTTATTAGATCTCTTTATTTTGAAGGCATAAAATTTTTGTCTCCTGCATCATTGCAAATACTTTTCTACTTTACTATTTGTCTTTTAAGTCTACTTACAGCTTTTCTTTTTGGTAATAAATAAGTATCTACGTTCTCTCCACCTCTGCTTTTCAGATTTCTACCTGATATTTAAGCCTCAATTCAAAATTTAATTGCCTATGAAGTTTTTTCATCCCCTTAGAAAATGTATTCTCATTCTACATGCAATTCTACAATTTATTACATCATATGCTATCATTTTTTAGAGTCTTTATATGCTTTGAAAATAATTCAGTTTTCCTCAAATTCCTTCATAACAGGGACCATCGGTTAATATTTTTCTGTATAATCTATTTTGCTTTCAAGATGCTGTAAAGTGGTCAGTTATCAAACTGTATTATAATATAAACTCAAGTAAGTACAAAAAATATTAAGTAACATGCCAGGTGTAATTTTCCAAAAATAACCATTATTATTGCATTATATAAAATAAGTTGAATCAATTAAGACTGAGATGAACAAATGAAGAGAATTATTTTAATGTCAGAAAAAAATAGAAGAAATTTACAGAGACTGGGACAGTGGAAAAAGAGAATTAACTGTTTAGCCAGGAACACCCCTTCAAAATAAAGATTCATTAACAAGGAGACTTTAAATCCAAATGATCTCAACCAGTAGACAGTTTTCCCCAACACAGGAAAAGTAACACAGTTTCTAAAACTAAAAAAAAAAAAAAATATTATCAAACACAGTATCTTTGTATGTTTTATGGAACTGACACTTTAGCTCTTGGCATAAAATATAAATTTGGGGAATGTTCGTTAATGGATAATAAATAAATACTTGTTTGCCTATCAGTACAATCTGGTAAAATCACAAATATATGTGACAAATATAAAGTTAACATTGAAAAGTGAAAATATGTAGAGTGGTCACGTGGAAGTTATTTTCTAATAGGAGACTTTACTCTGACTCTTCACTCTGAAAATTATAGCTGATGTTGATGGTGACGATACTGGTCCTAATAAATATTTACTTTTTTACTACTGAAAAGATTATAATCATATAACAAAACAAGCAAATAAAATTAAATGTTTAAGTGGATGCTCCATATATGCTAAAAGATGATTTATTATCATATATGCCTTAATATAATTAGTTCCAGGATTTCAGAGAATAAATCACATTAGGCTTTGGATTCCAGAGGTAGAGGGACTGAGATGGCTACTATGTTAAAGAGAGGTCCAACGATTAATGACTGAGCAGCATCATTTGTGCCTAGTAATGTGAGGGGAGAGTTCCCTGTACCCCCAGTGCAGGAAGGCCATGCGACAGGGGTGTGGCTCTCTGTTCAGCCACTTCCAGGTCACACCTCTTACTGGAGAGGGAGCACACAGATGGGGAGGTGCAGGAGTCCAGGTGAGCACTTCGGGCTCCGGCCGCATGATAGTGTCTAGGGGCACGTGTCTGAAACTCATGAAGCCCAGGTGGATGTGTGATCTTTGAGCTTTGCAGTCCATAGACAGCCTAAGTGTTAACCGGCTTAGTATCCTCTCAGTACCCAGGTCCTTAACTGGCGTCCAGGAAGAACCAGGTCACAAATAGACCTCAAGGGTGAATGTGAGGGTTTTGAGTGGTGGAGGTGACTCTCAGTGGAGGGCTGAAAGGGGGATAGAGTGGGAAGATGATCTTCCCCTGGAGTTTGGCCATCCAGCAGCCAATGTCTTCCCCAGTCCTCCCCAGCCAAATTCCTTTTGGTGTTCAGATGCTCCTTCTCTTACCCTTCTCTGTTGCACCATTCTGCCATTCACCTGCTCAACTTCCTCTGGAGCTTGGGGTTCGGAGGTTATATGGGTACAGGATCAGAGGTATGGTGGGCCAAAAGACAACTTTTGGGGCATGAAAACAGGAATGCCTGTTCTCATTTACAGCTGTGGGTTTCCAGGCATGAAGGTAGGGCTGCTGCTGGGAAACTGCTTTCTTTTACCCAGTATTTTTTGACTCCTGTCAGTATCAGTAATAGAATGTGAAAGTGAATGGATATAACACTATATTTCTTTGAATATAGAAAATTATTTAAATAAGTTAACTGTTGAAAATTATACTGAAAAAAAGTTATTCCTCCTTCTCTTCCTATTACCAATACTATTACATTTGTGTTTTGCTTTAGAATATGTAACATGCTTTTATAAATACAACATTATTTTAAACTTGCAAAAATGTGTAAGAATGCTTAATATTTACTTTAGGAAAAATTACATAAATGAACTTAAATTGGGCAAAAGCATATGATTTATAAAATTTTAGATATTACTCATGCTTAAGTCATCAATCTCATTATTTCTATCAACAAGAAAACCAAATGCAGTTCAGGTTTGATAAAGAGTTCAGATTTAGTCATTGTTATTTTATCCTGTGGGAAGTTAGAAACTATTGTTTTTAGAGCTGTTAGTCTGTGTTGTATGAAAGTGTTTGGAGAGACACTAGAAGAATGGAGACACAAAAAGCACCAGATATGCACTCCCATGTTCATTGCCACATTATTAACAACCACCAAGATATGGAAAAAAAATGAATTTCTATCAAATATGAATTAATAAAAAGTGGTGAATATACACCATAGAATATTATTCAGCCTTTAAAAGAAAATTCTGCTCTTTGATACAATATTGATTAATCTGAAGAACATTATGCTAAGTGAAATAAGGCAGATACAGAAAGACAAATACATGATTCCATTTATATGTGGAATATAAAGTAGGCCAACTCATAGAAGCAGAGAGAATATGGAGGCCAAGGTAGTAGAGGGGAAATGAGAGATGTTGATCAAAGGGTACAAGAGTTTTAGTTACATACATTCTGGAAATCTAATGTGCAGCATGGTGACTATAGTTAAAATACTCTATGAAATCTGCTGAGGGTAGATCTTAAGTGTTCCTTGGAAGATGAAAGGAAGGAAAGAAAGAAGAAATAAAGGAAAGAAAGGAAATAAAAGAGTAAGGGAGAGTGGGGAGGGAGGAAATAAAGGAAAGAAAGAAAGAGAAAGAAAGAAATACTATGTGAGGTGATGGATATTTTAATTAGTTTGATTATGGTGATCCTTTCACAATGTATACATATCAAAATATCATATTTTACACCTTACACACACACACACACACACACACACACACACACACACACACATCCCGTTTGTCCTTGTAACTCCATAATGCCAAATGAGGAAAGGATGTTCTAGATAGGAGTCGTTGGGAAGAAATAAAAAGGAAAGCTGTCAGAACATTTGATTCAAGTAATGACTGGGAAATAATTTTTGATTGAAAGAGAGGACCAAAAGTGATGCAAAACTTCTGTCATGGATACATGTCTCCATGATGACATAGATAATTGTAATTAACAGAAGTGGATCTGTTAAGAAAAGAAAAGGACTTATAAACAGGCAGACATATTTTTAGAGGTTTGCATGAGATCTGCAGATGGTTTCTGGTAAGCACAATTATTTCCTATAGGGCACAGAAGCATACTTTGGGGATGAGTCTAGACACGGAAGAAAGCAGTTAAAAATATCCTAGTATACCATTATGAACCTAATTTTAGAAAGTTAATTATAGTTGACAAAGTAGCAGCAGCTATATGAAGAGTTAAGGTGAAAAAATTTAAAGTAGAATAGATAGAAAGAAGTGCATTGACGACATGCAAAGCAAGATTTCAAACACAGGATTTACTTGTGAGCATCTTGGTACTGGGTCTTAAGTGATGGACCACATGGTGTGCTCCAGAGACAGTGCCACTGACTGTGCTTCTTTACTCACCTTTACATGTCATATATCCTATAATTTCATCTACCTCTGTGGGATTTGTTTTGTTTTCACAAAACAAGCCTCAACTCTCAGGCAGCCAAATCTATGCTTTCTAAGCACTTAGGTATTACTTTTGTATGTTATGATTAGCCATTATTTGTTGGTAAAGAACACTGAGAAATAAGTATACATATTGGTAGATATTTCAAATATTAAACATTACCTAAATGTACTTTTTATATAGTTTTTAAAAATATCAAACCTATTTACTAAGAAATTGTTTCTATAGCATATTCTATTATATTTTCTTCTCTAAGAAAATAGGCAGGCAGTAATGATAAAAATATTTATTAAATTATTAACAATACTTAGCAGAATAAAAGAGTTACAAGTAAGTTGTAGCAGCCTACTATAATATGCATTTTTTTGAAAGAGAAAAAACTTATTGTGCAAAGAAAAGGCTTCTGACAACAAGAGAGATACAGTTTAAAATTAAAATATTTTAAACATTTGAGCATAAAAATATTTAGACTAAAAAGCATCAAATAGTAAAAATGAAGTAATCTAGTTTCTATGTTTTTATGTATTTTATCTTGCTCCTAGTGTTCATGACATATACTGTAAATATGTAGACATAGAAATAATTTAAATTCCTCTTTGAACCAAATAATTAATCCTTAATATACTTATCCTTTATCCTTAATATATTTTTTGCTTTTTTAAAAAGGGGTGTATTTGTTGTAGAGTATTATTAATTACATCATAAGATGTGCTAGCATTTGTTTTAATTAGCTAAACTATAACAACATGAGCCATTTTTTAACAAAAATCATGATACCCCTCTTCATCTGGTGGCCTTTTATTAGGGTTACAAGAAAGAAAATGTCAAAAATAGCCTCTTGATCCCTGATATTTTAAACCCATATTTACTAGTAGGCAGCATAACAACCACAACAAAAGCTGTAATCATTAATGAATCTGAATTTATCTTTAAACATAGTGAATAAGCATTGGGATTCAATTATACCTAACAAAAAATACATCCACTATTTGAAAAATACTTTGGTACAATACTGTGTATGAAATATGCATTAAGCATAGTTTGTCATGCAAAATAGGAGAGACGATTAAAGGCACAGCTTACTAAAATGCGACATGAAGATGATATGTTATAAAAGAGAAGTGCTATACAAATAAAGTATCATAAGAGTGTGAAGAGTGATTGAGACAGTGCTCAAATAGGACACTGGTTCTCAACCAGGAGAAATGTGGCGCAGAAACACACTCCCCTTACACACACACACACACACACACACACACACACATTTGACAATGTCTGTAGACATTTTAGGTTTTCATAACTAAGGGTGCTGTGGCATATAGCGGGTAGAAGCCAGGGATGCTGTTACACATCTTATAATGCTCCAGGCAACCTTTACAACAAGAAATTATTTGGGTCAAAAACAAAGTAGTTCTAAGCTTAATAACTTCTGTGGGAATTATGAAAAACTTCCCGAAAGAGGCTACATTTGAGTTTACCACTGAGAAGCACAGTAGTGCTCTCTTATCCAACGTTGCACTTTTCAGTTTCAGTTACCCATGGTCAACTATGGTGGGGAAATATTAAGTAAAAAAATTCTAGAAATAAACAATTTATATATTTTTAATGATGTGCAGTTCTGAGTAATATGATGAATTCTTGCACCAAGCCACTCCATCCAGTCTAGGATGTTAATTATCTCTTTCTCCAATGTATCCACTCATGAGTCACTTAGTAGCCATTTCAGTGATCAGATCTATGGCTGTGGTATGCAGTGCTTATATTCCAGTAACTTTTATTTTTACTTACTGATTCTATTTTATTGTTACTTATTGTTGTTGATCTCTTAATCTGCCTAATCTATAAATTAAACATTATCATGTGTAGGTATGTGTAGAAAAACTATATAGCAGATGTAGGATCTGACATTATTTATGGGTTCAGGTTGGAAGTATCACTCACGGGTAAGAGAGGATTATGCCTGCAGGATTTCAAAAGGCAGACTTGGGGTACAAATATGATAAATTTATTATATTTACTAAAACCCCCCCCAACCAAAAAGGAAAAAAAAATTATTTGTATAGTAAAAGTTGTGCTTAAGGCATGGTTAGTAGCTGGAATGTATATCCCAGGTATACAGGTAGAGAAGAGAGAATGTCGAAAAATTAAGTGGAAGAACAGTGGATGATATGGTATGTATAAGACAGGGAAAATGCATTTATGTGTAACACAATGTGTTGCATTTTATATGAACATTTATAATTATACTTTGCAATGGGTTCTTGGGATTATTATTTTGTTTTGTTCCACTTTGTTTGGATGTCCATGGTAATTACCAGATTTGTCTAATGGTTGAATTATATTTTATTAATGTATCAGAATGTGCAGAACTGGTCCACCACCAATGGAAACTTAGACTGTTTTATCATATTTTTATTACAAAAATTGTTGCAATTAACACATCTGCACATATTTGCTCCTGTTTTCCAACTACATTTTCTAAGAAATGCTTGAGTAACAGTAATAATTTTATATGGAATCCTTTAGACATAGAGATTTTTTGCAAAAGCTGAAACAGATTGTAGGGACAGTAAACGGAAAAGACACATTGAGAATGCAAATAACTATACCTAGTTATATATTATGTAGCTGTAATGATACGGACCAGAGGCAGGGAAATACTGGGTAGAAGAGGGCAGTTCTTTGGCAAAAATCCCACCCTCAAGCCAGAAACTCGTTACCCTAAACAGGAACAGGCATTCCTGTTTTTCCACCCAAATATTGACTTTTGGCACACTATGTCCCCCTACCCTGTACCCACGTAACCCCAAACTCTGGGCTCCACAAGTGGAAAAGCAGAAGAGCAGCAGAGCAGTGTGCATAGAAGGAGAGAAGAAAAGGGGTATCTGGACATTGAGAGGAGTTCTACTGAGGCTGGCTGGAGAGGAAGTCAGCTGTGGGATGGCCGAACTCCAGGGGAAAATCATCTTCCCACTCCATCCCCTTTTCAGCTCCCCATCTATCCCACTGACAGCCACCTCCACCACTCAAGAAAATCTCTGAATTTGCCATCTGTCAAGTTCAAGTGACCTGATTCTTCCTGGATGCCAGACAAGGTACCAAGAGGGCAGGGTGTAAAAGGCTGTAACCCTGACTGTACACTGAGCTGGTTTAACACTTAGTCATCTGTGGATGGCAATTGCTAAAAGAGCATTAACTGTAATAAACCTTTGGATGCTATCATTGGGCCAGAGCCCAGAATCACTCACCCTGGCTCCTACACCTGCTTGTCTACAGGCTTCCCCTCCCATAAGCGGTTTGAGCACAAGGCAGCCAGACAAATGAGCCACACCCCTATTTGCAAGTCCTATTACAGGATCGGGGAACTCCCACTTTCAGTAATATCTAGCAGTAATATATTTTAGCATCATTGTAGCAAATATAGATAACAATTGATTTATTCTCGGCTTTAACTCTCAGGGATAATGATAGTTTCCATCTTTTCCCTGTCTGTCATTGAAATGTTTTGACAATTAATTGATTCCTATTTTCTGATAAATTTTCAACTCTTGTTCTCATTACTGGTGAGACCTCTGCTCTTGCTGTGAAATATACCAGTGACAAAGTCATTAGTACTGTGTGAGTGATCACCATGCCATTTCTACCAATTTTCCCTGTTTATAAATATTTTTCTCCCTCTTGTCATTGCAACTATGCAGAGCATGAACTCTCTTCATCTTTGAGATAAAAGTATTTTTTACTTGAATTGGAAATCATTTTATTGATACCCTCTTGAAGAAATCTATAGTCTCACAAGATAGAGCAATTATCTATTGAAAAGAAAATGTCAATGAGAATACTATTGCTTGACTATTAAAATATTAATATCTTTTTCTTAGAAAAATAGTATGTAGATTTCTAATTTTCTCTCTTACACTTTTAATAGTGATTGGAAATATATATTTATTTACATAGCTTGTGGATCTAAGATCATGGTTCTGAAACCCAACATGCAGGAATGACTTGAGCATAGGGGAACATTTTCATTTAATGAGAAAAGTATTATTGCATGCCCAGTTTTGCAGTTATGATGGATACAATTATGAGGGGCAACAAACTCTAGCTGCCCTTGACTCAGGTAACAAAGACTCCCGGAGAAGCTCCACCTATCCTGTTTAGGATGGGCAAGTATTCTTTTGTTTAAATGATTCACCTTCACCTCTACACCCACCGCAATGTTGAAAGAAGATTTTGGGTATCAGAAAAATCTGAGCTTAAAGTGTGTCTAAAACTTTTTACATCTGTTTCTTGGATGATACTTTATGGAATTCAGTGTCTTTATCTGTGAAATGCATTTGGTAATAATTACATCACAGGAGTTTGGTAAAGGTTTCAAGAGACAATGTAAATAAAGCACTTGGAAAACACTAAATATTAGCTATAATTGCTAAGGCCTAAGGAATGCATACACTTAAATTATGTAAATACTTATATGTTGAGAGAAAACTGGGATCTAGTCTTTAATTATTATTTTCTTAGTATTAAAATATTTTGTCTGATTTATTACTTTAAAAATATATACGCATCCTACTACTTGTTCATACATTAGAAATCCCAATTTTCTTTATCTTCTATGGGAGTTCTTGCCTGTATTTTACAAAGTAATAAACAATAATGTTTTTGCTGCCAGCATATATTCAACATGTAGCAATGAATTGATTCTGAAGTATGTATAACACCTTGTTATCACCTCTTCATAAGATAAATAGAAGTTTTAAGATAATGGCTAGCATTAAAATATAGTTTGAGATTTCAGAAGAGAGAATTCCCTAAATGCAGACCTCTCTTTCTAATGTTGGAAACAAGCTTACAACATAGATATTGTATTATCATCTTATGTTATACATTTAAATGAATTACAATGGTAGCTACTATGTAATAAAATAATCAAACCCTATTACTAATGTATATAATTGTCTACATTGATTTTTTTAAGTTTAAAAAAAATTTTATTCAATAAATAAATTCATTAATTTCTTTGGCAGTGTACTGTCATTTCTTACCTTCAAAAACACCTACAAGTTGAAGAAAATAATTGTTGTTATTAGGAGGTTGATATTGAAGTAATATTTAAAGCATAAAACAAACAAAAACATCAATATACATGGTTCATTTTGGTACACTAACACCTCTAAATGAAACCTAAGTCATAAAACAAATTAAACCATTATTCTTAGAGGGAAAACCTTTTCTCACATTTACAATCTATAGAGTTATTGATGTTATCACTGTAAAGTGAATACACACACACACACCCCCACACACATATCTATCTGTCTTCAGAAATAGAGTGTAATTTAAACTGAGATAACTGGAATAGAGGCAACAGAATCTCAGGAGACACATCCTTCAATTAGCTCGCGCATTTTTAACACAGGCTCATCTGTAAGATGTGGTTTGTGAGTCTTGCTTGCCTTTCTCCACCTTTCTCAGTACCCACTCTCTCTACTTCGGTAAAAAAGATATCACTGTTTAATTAAGTTACTTTTTTTTTTTTTATGATTTCTTGGTTTCTTCTATCAAAGAGATAAAAAAAACGTAAATCTACAGGGTGCCTTTTTGAAGCTCTTTAGTGTTTATTATCACATCAATTTCCCCTCCCTTCCCAGTGTCTCAGGGATGCATTAACAATTCATTTAGCAGTTAAATGCATGCTCTTTACTAACCCCATCAGCTCCTGGGGATTCTTCATTGTTAGTCTTACTAACAGCTTCTAAGAGCAAATTATTCAAATCTATTTATACTAAATATTACTTGATATAATGAAATGTTTACTAAAAAGCAAATATTCCGGGTTTCTTGAGGGCATATACAGTGTGCTAGGGATAATCCCCTCAAGTCTCACCCTCCTTCTCAACCTCAGTACTTGGGCCACAGAATTATTAGGAAATTCTTTCTATGCTAGACCACTTTCCTCCCTGTGACACATGGACAACAGCAAACACACTGTTAGTTTTAGCCACTTTCTTTGTACATACCATCTGGCATTTACCCTACACAACACATAGCCAAGTTTAGAGATGTGTCTTCCCTGCCCACCTTTGACTCCCACGAGTAAAATGATTTAGCATTTTTGAAGGTGCATGATGACATAGTCCATAATTATGAAAGAGATGCTTGGTAAAGGAGTGCATATATTATCCTGCATGTAATTATTTTCTCTTTTTATATAGTCATTTACATTTATTACAATGGCTTTCTGTTACCATTCTTGCAGATTCACATTTCTTCACCTGCCAAGGGATTAAAATGGTTAAGAAGTAATTGTAGAAATAGATTATATTAAACCTATGACACTGATGACTACTCATGACATCCCCCAAAAGGGTACATTATTATTATGGTATTTTAGTATATTTCTCAAAGTTAAAGCTGAGATATTGATTTTAATTAACAAATATGTGTTGAAAAATACATCGTTTCTTTTATTTCTTTTTTCTTGGTTTGTCTGTTACTATGACAAATTCCTAAGAATGCTACTACATGCAATTTTACTGAGTAGACTAGAGGGAAAATTTTAGAACAGTAGTATTAATAACTAGGATGCACCTTTGGAAGTGAATCAGGATTATATGCATATAGACAATCTTTCCTAGAGTTTTGCAGCCTACTTTCTTGGATGTTTCATGAAGAGTGACAGATTGTAGTCTTAAGATATTTCTTTTTGTGTTTTTTCTTCTTCCTTTTTAAAATTTTCTCACCAGGATAGCCTTTGAAATAAAGCGGAATTAACACTGGCGGGTAGAGCCAAAGCCTTTCACTCAAGGGTTGTTATGGTTCGGAAGCTTTTTTCTTCCTCAAGACATGTACTGCATGCTATTCAAAGATAACGGGTGAAGGTTCACACAGTGAAACGATCATTTTAAAGACACTGTTCCAGCATGCCAGATGTGAACTTTGAGACTGTTTAAAATAGCAACTTGTAAAACAAGAAACAACAACAAAAAAAATCCAAAATACTACTCCTTTGGCCTACTGAGTTTTACAGATTGGGAATGAACGCCTGAGTTTTTGAGCTCTTGTTTTAACTACCAACTGAAGCCAATATATAACATTTTCAGTTTTATTTTTCCCATCTGTCACAATGGGATAATTTTTACTCTCAGCAATATGATGAAATCTCTAAATAGTGGCAATATGGGAAATATTAGTGAAGGAGAGAAAAGTGCCATGCCTCGCATTTTCATTGCTGTGGCAAGAGCTAAGTATGGAGTAGGGAAGTGAGAAAATATTTAGAATTCAGGTCTAGTTGAAGGTAGAAATTACTAGAAATAAGGAGAAAATAAACTGCCTATATTTATATTACTACAAACAGTATTGTCTATTGCAGGGAATAGGGGCTGCATACTGCACTGGTTTAGCACTGTGTTTTCCTCTGGTGACTCCAGCACAGGCGGAGCACTGTGGAATAAGCCTTGAAATGTCACCAGCATTGAAACAAACATATAATGTTTCCTGAAGTTAGACAGACAAAAGAATATGTGTGTCTAAAGACCTTTCAACTTTATAAAGATCTTGCCAGATATAAACAGTCATTGAGAGACAGAAGGAGCAAAGTAATCTCTGAGATAAAATTAACAAAGCCAATATTTTAAAGTTTGCTGACTGGTAAATAAGGCAAGTATTATTCCTCAGATACTCAAATGAGTTCTTTCTGCAGCATGCAAGAACATACACATGCACTTTCTCTCTCTCATCACACACATATATATGAATATGGGTGAAAAAGTTGCTGTGAATCATATTTCCTTTTCTAGGCATAGTTGTACAGTACACATTAACTTTATAATTTCATTTAAAACACTAGGCAAAGCACTTTGAAAGTTCAACCTCATCTGTCGTAATTATACAAAACTCTGTCCTCAAACATAGAAATGTTAATAAAATATTTTAATTGCAATATCATATGGAAAGGTTCACTGTGAGGTAACATCATATGCAGCTACATCCCATTCACCTCTGTGGTATTAATGCTTTCAAAATACCCAACATGATTTTTCTTAATTACAATATTTTCATGTGTCTTATTTCTACTGTAGTGAATTTCAAGGCTGGTGACATATTTTGATATATATTACTGTACCATAATTATTTAGACATTATTGTTACATTCACTTTCATTCAATGTCAATTGGAATTCTAAACAAAGTATGTACACATGTATTCAATTTCAAGGTATTCCATAGTTTTCATTACCTATTACCACAGACTGCATCTGTATATGGAAAGCCTAGCAGATGGTGAGCCAAGAGAATCCCAATCAGGAAAGGAACAATGGATACAGAAAATGAACACATTCTCAAAGAACAAAGTATTGATACAAAGACTGTATTTATTAGATCTGGGAAATCACATGCTAATAAAGTTCCTAAAGAATGGTCTACAGTGTAATCAAATTTATAAGTGTCTATAGTCTTTGTTGAACTAACATTAAAATATTAATTTTCAATATATATATATAGACAGAAAATAATACTGAAAAAATAAATGCACATTTTACATAGAAGTATAAAATTATTTATCATGCAAGTTATAGAAAAACTTGGTATTTTGGAAGTGGTTTTAAAAGGTTAATGATATTAATACATAATTCATGTATGATTATTTATTATGTCATTCTGTTCCTAACCAAGTTAAAAAAAAATCCTCAAAGAAAGGCAAGTCCCTAAGCATCCTGCTGTGTATCATTTTAAAAAGCATATGACCTTTACAAACACAATTAAGATGCATTATTGCATGTTAACCCTTTTATACATTTCTTCCACACACATAGCTGATGACTGTGTATAAAATATTATTTTAAAATATGTATTTAAAATATGTATATTACTCAAATATAATACAAAACGGTATGTATTTAAAAATTTTATTTGCCTATTTTTTGTCATGTTTCTTAAAAATGGAGTAAGTTGGCCAGGCACAGTGGCTCACGCCTGTAACCCCACACTTTGGGAGGCCGAGGTGGGCAGATCACGAGGTCAAGAGATCAAGACCACCCCGGCCAACATGGTGAAACCCCGTATCTACTAAAAATACAAAAAATTAACTAAGTGTGGTTGTGCACATCTGTAGTCCAAGCTACTTGGGAGGCTGAGGTGGGAGAATTGCTTGAACCCAGGAGGGGGAGGTTGCAGTGAGCCAAGATAGTGCCACTGCACTCTAGCCTGGCAACAGAGTGAGACTCTGTCCTAAAAAAAAAAAAGAAAAGAAAAATTACATACAAATGAGTTTTAGAACCAAATATTGCTTTTTTGTTTGGTTTTTAGACAGAGTCACCCTCTGTTGCACAGGCTAGTTTTTGTATTTTTTCGGAGAGACAAAGATTCACCAGTTTTCCCAGGCTAGTCTTATACTCCTAGGCTCAAGCAATCTGCCCGCCTCAGCTTCCCAAAACACAGGGATTACAGGCATAAGTCTCTCAAATATCACTTTTAAACCAAAAAATAGTCATGCCTCCAATTTCTAATAACATTGATAAACTGAACTGTAATTTATTGTATTGTTGAATTGTTGATTAAGAACTATAGATTAATACCAAGATTTTTAAAGAGTTATACAATGAGACAGCTTAATTCCCTCTCTTGATTTCTGATGTGGTATTATTTGAGAATCTTTAGCTGTAAGTTGTGAATTCTTCCCCTTAGGTACATATACTCTATAGTTCTTGAGCATAGATAGATACTTTACTTTCCTTTGCATCCTGCTGCCATGTGCACAGGGCTTAGAATATAACAGCATCATAGACATATATATATGTTTGCATACACACACACACACACACACACACACACAAACACATATATATATCTTCATCTGTCCCCCATTCTGGAGTACAGTGGCACAGTAATAGCTCATTATAGTCTCAAATTCCTTGGCTCAGTTGATCCTCCACCTCAGCTTCTTGAGTAGCTGGAACTACAGATGAGCACCACTATACCTGGCTACTGTTAAAATTTTTTTAGTAGAGATGGAACCTCATTATGTTGTCCAGGCTGCTCTCAAACTCCTGGGCTCAAATGATCCTCTCCCCTCTGTCTCCCAAAGTGCTGAGATGCTGGGATTACCAGCATGAACGAGTGCCTGGCCTAATAAATAGGTTCTAAATAAACTAATGAATAACTCACGTTGGAGGTGAGCATCACCTTTGGAAAAAATTAGGCTACTGCAGTAGAGTATATGTACAAATAACCCAAATAACCCCTTTACTCTGCCTTCATCTATCTTTGCCATTAATTTAAAAAAGTGATTAAAAATCTAAAATATAACCTCAGGAGAAATAATGTGATGTGTCATCATACATCAATTAGATATATGTGAAGCTTTCACAGCAGATAAGAAAATTAGGGGATGGAGATAAATAAAAGGGCATATGGCATAAGGAAAACAGTAAATCACTGTTTACTCTTAATACTAGAAGCTGTATCTATCAAGGGGATACATCTTAGAAAGATAATCAAAAGCACCTTTTGACGACTGCAAGAGGGAAATACACTATCCCTTAAGAGCAACCTTTGGCATGTTTATAATGTTAAGGAAAGCACATAGTGAGACGGCAAATGCCTAGAAGCCTTCAGTCCACAACACAGTGGATGTTGTTTCAGGAACTGATCACAATCCTTTGCTCTGCAATCCATTTACTTCAACAGATTTCAACTAAAACTTATTTGGAAAATTTCCATAATCTCAGGATTTGTGGTTTGCCATACACTAAGGCTTTGGTACATAAGTTATAATATATATGTATGATAAATATATATAAAAGTATATACAACTTTTCAAATATCATATATATACATATGGACTGATGGATAGAAAATCAATTTTATATGAAAATGCTGTAACATGTAGATATGAGCTCCATACTTTTATTCAGTAACAGATTGTTTTGACAAAGGTTTTCATCAACATGTTTCATTTTCTTTATCTCCATGAAGAGTCATCCCCCTTCCATTCACAAGCAAATTCTATTACCCAGGTATGGCCTAATCTTTCTTTTGCTTTAATTATCATTTTGGTTTCATCATTCCTTTTCTAGTGTTTCTTACATTGAAATCCTAGTTCTTTTTTCTTAGCATATTAAACTCTTTTAAAATAGGTCTGACCATTTGCCTCACTATATTTTCCCTTCTTTTATTATTCAAGCCTTTAAAATAAGTGATCCACCTTCCCTTCACTCTACTATTATCTGGTTAATTTTTAAAACATTGGATTATTCTTCATGGATTATTCTCTAAAACTGCTCTGCAAAAAGAGCATCAAGCCCATCTTAGTTGTAAAGCTCATCAGAAAAATAATGAGTTTTGTTTTGTTCGGTTTTTGAGGCAGAGTCCCACTCTGTCGCTCAGGCTGGAGTGCTTACTGCAACCTCCACCTCTCAGGTTCAAGCAATTCTCCTGCCTCAGCCTCCTGAATAGCTGGGATTATAGGTACGCTACCATGCCTGGCTAATTTTTGTATTTTTAGTAGAGACGGGGTTTCACCATGTTGGTCACGCGGGTCTTGAACTCCTGACCTTGTGATCTGCCCACCTCGGCCTCCCAAAGTGCTGGCATAATGAGTTTTTATCATTTACTAAAAATTCCCACATAATCCCCACTATCAGAACTTAGATGGATTCTTGTACCTGAAACCTACATGAAATCTCACCACTGCTTCCTCTCCTTAAACTCCCCTTCCCTTTTTTTCTTTTTACTTAAAACAACATTTTTAAATGATCTGCTAAAATATTGTTTACTCCAAAAAGTTTTCCCTTCCCTTTACAGACTTGATCCTACAGCACAATGTAATTCTCTTGGCAAAGAATTTATACCTCTGTGGCAATTATTTGCTTAGATATTAATCTTTTTCATCATTGTCAGCTACTGTAGTATAGGGTCCAGATGTTTCTTGCTAGGAGGCACTCAATAAATATTGCTTGAAAGAATTAACTCCTTCCCCTAATGTTTTTCTTTGATAGCAAGCTCCTTTGTATTGTAATTCTGAAACTTGTTTCCACTCTCCTTACTTTTCCTCTAGGGGTTCTCAAACACTATTCAAACACTCTTCCTAATTTTGCTAATAGTTCCATTTATAAAGCCTGACATTCCAGTGTAGAAATCAGAGATTTCACTTTCCCTGCCTGTGATACATACAGATGTTATCTTATTATTTGGGTTCTAACTAGATACATTTAAGTGAGATTTGGATATAACAATCAACAATGTGCAGAAATGGGCACCACAGGCAATCTATTCTTCACATAAGACTTACGACAACAATGCAGAGGTTCTATTACCCAGTTCCCAGTGTAAGCAGAGTTCTCTGGCCTGTTTGTGCCCAGCTGTGTAGTTTTCACTAGAGAACCACCACAGTGTGTTGTTAGTATTATGCAATTCCTAATTCTGAGACTAACAATCTGGTCTTCTAGGAGATCCTTTGAGTTACCAGATGTCCTTAAATTAATTAATTTCCTGTTTAAACAAGTTAAAGTGGGTGTTCTTTGGTGCAGCTATGAGCTCTGAGTTACCTTGTTATCTTGAGTTGTACCTTTTCAGCTGCTTTTGCAGACTCTTTTCCCTATACCTGGAACTTAATTATATTTGTTCATTTAGTCGCTGGAGAAATATAAATTGAGTACCTATAAATATCAATTGAGTATCTATAAACGTCAGATACTGCTGTAAATACCAGGAATTCTTTACAGGACAAAACAGAAACATTTCCTTCTTTGTGTTAATCATATTCTGGGCTGTGAGAGAAAATAATGTTTCCTAATGATCATTACACAGAAGAAAATATAATTAGAGCACATGAGTATTCAGAGACTGGTGGCATAAGGATGTTATTTAAGGTATGATATGTATGGAAGACTTCTCTTATTTTGGGACATTTGATGAGAAACCTAAGGCTCCAAAATAGTGTGTGACCTTCTGGAGAAAGCACACTGTAGACAGCATAAACAGTGAAAAGGCTCTGACGTGTCAGGGTGAGTCATGTGCTTAGAAAACACAAGGCTTCCACTGCAGCTGAAGACAGTGAGTCAGGGGGAAATGAAATGAGATCAGAAACAACATTAGCTGATAGTGCAGGACAGTTCTCCAGTGGTCTTGAATCAACCCAGTTCTTTCCCCTTTCTTTCTGATGTTTTTCAAGAATAACTGTAGAATGTGCTGGTAATGCAACAGCCCAAGATTTATTCTACTGTCCCTGCTGGGGAATGTACCATTCTGAGTCAGGAAGGAAATGCCCAGGTCAGCCCAGGCTTTGCTTCTCTCCCTCCTGGAATCAGGATGTAGTTGAACTCTCTGCACAGCAAGTAATATGGCCCATAAGGTATAGAACCCAGAGTGGACAGGCTGCCTTTCAGGGTCTTTCAGCTATAGTGTAAGTGGAAGTACATGCTCTCAGGTCTTTATCTGCACCAGGCAGTTTTCTTGAGCCTTGGAGGATTGGCTCACAATGGATCCCAGGTCTATTTTTCTCTCTTGCAGCCATGTGCCCATTGTAAACTCGCCTCGTACAACCTGTGGCATGTGAGTGTGTTCTGTCTCACCAGACTCGCATGGGCAACCTTGCAGAAGAGGATGCTATGGGTGGAAGTGCTCAACTCCTATTGCTGGTAGTTCACCTAGTGATGATCTCTGCTGTGCTTTACGCGGTGAGACTATTTCCTTGAGACTGGTTATTAGTGAACCTGATTCACAGAGGGAAGATAACGCAGAGACTCAGAGGGCATTGCAAGTATTTATAGTGCCCTATGAATGTGTTTGAAAGCCATTGGAGATTTTAAATGAGGAATATTATCTGGATTACATTTAAAACTATCACTGACTATGCTGTGGTAAACAGATTGAGAGGGCATATGTTGGGAAGAGACATTGTTTAGTAAATAACTTTAGTAGAAAAGAGATCAGAACACTGAGCCTTAGGCTTTTTTAGTCACAGAGAGAGAATGTGGAAAGAAATATTGTACATAAGAGAGGATAAAACAAGAAAATAAAGTATCACAGAGGCGAAGCCATATGAAGACAAAATTTCAAGGAAGGAGAAGTCAACTAAAGCAACTGACATATCTAGAAGATGGGACCGAGAGGTCGGAATGTGGAAGTTATTGATAGCAGGAACTTTAAATGCTCTTATTTTACTAACTGGATTCTATTATTATCTACTACTTGATAATGTCTACTTTACATGTCTTTTTCTACAACCCATATTTGATAGTTGGATGCTTCCAACTTGGATTGCTTTAGTGAAATGCAGGCTCTTTCCCCAAATCATACCAGATATTTCCACTTAAAATGCAACGTATTCCTCTCAAAACGTATCCTCTCTACTCTCACCTGGATTCTATTACCTTAAGTGTTATTTTCAGTTTGGAAAACAATTTAGAATCAATGAAGCTATTATAGGTAGTTAGGCATAAGCAGAGCAGAAGAGGGCACTCCCCCACCCACTAGAAATGTTAGGTGATGGTTCAGCAATGATCGCACTGCTTCTCTAAAAATGATAATTCGGCAGCCAGGGACAGACAATCTCTTGATGGTTCATACCTGTTAATATTAAAAGTGTTCACTGAATGCAAGCCCCAGGGAAAAGCAGCTTCTTGGACATGCATATTAAGAGACAAATGGCAAAGTATGACATTCTGGGGGCACACGGCACCGAAAAAAGGACAAAAACCTCAGATGGGCATGCCTGTAACTTTCTGAGCACTGCATGCTCAATCAGAAGGGTAAGGAAAGCACTGCTCATGAGGAAAGCCCACCCTAGGGGAAGGATCATGGGAAAGAGGGGAGCCTATAAAGTCCCAGAATCAAGGTTAAAGGGTGCCCCTTTTTCTCTCTTTGATCTTCAGGTGCCCACTTAGATCCCTTCCAAGCGTCCTTTCCTTTCTTTTCTATTGTAAAGAGTTTTTAATAAACTTCCACTTCTGCTCTGAAACTTGCCTTCAACTCTTTTTCCACTTGATGCCCCTCAGTCGAATTCTTTCTTCTGAGGAGGCAAGGACTGAAGCTGCTACAGACCTGTATGGATAGGCAGCCAGTAACAGGGAAACTCGGACCTCTGCCACCAGTAACAGAGCTACCATGATATCTAAGCCATATTAACTTTATATCTTAAAAATCAAAATTCTCTTTTTATTCATGCCATTGATGCTCCATAGTTCATAACACTGTCGTTTTGCTTGGGGTATTAATGTATCCATATTTTCCTTATCCGTATTTCAGTCTTAAGGTTCATTTCCTTTTTAATATTCTCAAATATCTTGTCATACTAATTATTCTAAATAGAAAATCTGTAATATGATATCCCTGCTCACAATCATTTACTGGCTTCCCATTATATCAGGATGAAAATTACCGTGACATGGCCTGGTACTCCCAATCTGCTCTTCCTGTTGCTTAAGTTTAATCTTCTGCCTGTGTGTCCCTGAAACTTGGTGTTTCCTGAATTCTCATCTACTTCCATTTCCCTGAAAATAAGCATGTCTTCTCTCATTTTCATTGCTTTTCCTCATTCAGCTTTCTCTGACCGGACTATTTTTATGTATCTGCCCAAATGGCACTGGGGCATATATTGATTCTCTTAAAAAGTTTGGAAGTATAATAAATTGAGACAAATCTTAACTCATTTCTAAAACATCAGACTAGATTTTGGCTAACATATTGCACTGTAACAGTGGTTCCAACACGCAGGCCCTTAAACATGCCATTTCTCTGCATGAATGAATGATGAATAAAAGGTGTTTATGTGGCCGTATGCAATTCACAGAAGGATTTAATTGATTTTAATTCACTGTGGGAAACAAAATTTAACTTACTAAATCCTTAGTTCTGAAAACAACAAAGAGAATGGGAAATGGATTTGTATATGCAGAACATAAAAATTTTAGTCTTTCAATCATGCGGTAGTACATAAATATATGTGCGTTTGTATGAATATTATTGTAGCATAACTCTCAGAATCTTAACAGTTTATTTTATAGAAAGAACACATATTTAGTAACTTCCCCTTGAATATCACAGAAAAGTAGTGTTTAACAGTCTTTGTGCTAGTCATTTAGGAATACAGAGAAGTATTACATAGATTTTTTTTCAGAGTGCCCTTCAACCCTGAGAATATGAATACTGAGTAACAGAAATTATTTTCCATAGTTGATATATAAAAATATCCAAAAATGTTATGAACTCTTCACAGGTTACCTAATTTAGGAATCAAAGTTTATCATTATTATAGGTAATTACCTCAAATACTTATGATTCCAAAAATATGAATCAGGCAAATTTTGCACATTCTTTAAGCGAGCCTTTTCATAGAAGTACTATGCTCTAGCTTAAGAGTAAACATTAACATTTGAAACACATACCATATAGTAAAAATGCCAGTTTGTCTTTTTCTGCTAAGTACATAAAGTGAAAGCAAAGTGTCAGTTGCTTTTTCAGAAAAGTAAATTTGCAAAATTATTTTTTAAATAAGATGGAATTGGTTTAGAAAGTACAGTTTTCTCCATATAATAGGTCTCTAAAAATTAGTTTTGATAGGTATCAATATACTGACTTCATATGGTAGCTATGATCTATAAACATTAATGGGTTTTATAAAATTTGGATAGGTTTTACAAAAATTGCCAAATGAATATATCAAATCTGTAGTGGACATCACCTGCAGTGTTCAGCCTCTCATGTATCTGCTGAGTTTCCTTTTCAATTGCTTTATCATTTATTCTAGCTATCTAGAAATTACCCCTGGGTTGACATAAACATTTATTGGTCAAAAGTTGTTGTTAAGCTACTTTATCTCATTGAAGTTTTATTCTTACTAGTGGATGTTTGTATGGCTTGAAGGCCACACAAACAGCTCTGGCAGTTGCTGGATTTTGCCCCACATTTCCCTAGAAAGTAGACGTTTGGATGTTTGCTCTGTGATCACTTCTAAACTTGCATAGTCTTGGGCATACACACAATCTTCCAGACAGTAGGGGATAGGTGTAACTTAATTTTTATTCTCACTTAATAGGATTCCTCCTCTCACTTAATATTTCTATTTCAGATAGCAACAGAAGGCAGACAAATTCCCAGGCAGAAAGGGGCAGCTCCCCAGTGAAACCTGACTTTCAAGCCAAAGACAGTCTGGAGTCTGAAAACTGTGCCGATAGTTCTGGGTGAAGTCCACCACCCAGAGTGAGAACTTCCTTGATGTCTTGTAGCTAACTGAACGGTGCTTTTTCCAGGCCTGCCCGTGGACCAATCAGCATGCACTCCTCTATTCTGAACCCATAAAAACTCTAGACTCAGTCACACATGGGGACTTCCTGCCTTCGCCTTGGGGTAGGGACAACCCACCTTGCATCCCCTCTTCTGTCAAGAGCTGTTCCATGGCTCAGTTAGACTCTTCTCTACCTTGCTCACTCTCTAATTGTTACGCAACATCATTCTTCTTGGATGCAGGATGAGAACCCAGAACCGCAGGAGCAAACGCAGCTGTAACACTGTAGCCCTTCCAAGTGATGGAAAACAGTGGTGAGGTCAGGCGAGCCCAGGAGCGATGGGCTGAGTGGGGCACTGGAACCAAATGAGCTGTAACACATACCAGCTGACACACATCCTGGCCTGCCTGCTGAGCTGCAGGCTGTCCCATGCTCCTATTTTCCAGGCTTGGAAAAAAGAGCTGTGACCCTTCTGGGTGCCCAGACCTTGGGACTCCCCAAGCCAGTGTTGTGAAATGCTGTAACATCTTGTGGGGCTCCATGGTTGCTGGTCTCTCTGAATTTTTGGGCACCACTGCATTTCCCTAGTCCAGATGCCAGCACCCAGGGCAGAAGCCGTTGGAGGCACAGCTGGTCCAGTTAGTCTTGCATGGAAGCTTGCGCCTATGCCAGCGCATGGAGCTGCCCGCCCCACTGCAGAAGACTGCGCCTGGCTGTGTGCAGTGGCCAGACCCTGTGCACCCTTGCTTACACATCCCTCGTCGCTCCACGTCTGGCTCACCCGTGGGGAAGTGTGGGATCTGGGCTGGAAGCATGAACCAAGCACAGCCTGCCAAGCTGAGTGGGTGGAGCCAGCCCAGCTATCCAAAGCAAAACTCAAGCAGAGGTGCCACAGGCCACAGAGGCTTCCAGCTGGTGAAGTGGCACTGAAAGAATCCTGTGTCACTGGGTTAGTGCAGCTTATTTTTCACTCAGTGTTTTGTCAAAGGTTGCTTTTAAGTGCCTCGTGTTATTAAATTTCCACTTTATGTTGATGGGTCTGTGTACAGCTTGGTGAATGCTTTCAAAACTGCCCCATATCTTTCTCTTTCTCTACTTACTCCCAAGTGCGTGCAGCCTAGAGAAGGTGAATGGTCTTTCTGAAACACAGTCAATTTGGATCTCAGGGAAACTCTTTTAGGCTGTCATTTTTTCCTGGTTCTTTTAAATATCTGACTGTTTTGCCATTTTGCACATATCCTGAAGCTAATTAGCCTCCTCTTAAATGCTCTCCACCAAGATCTCAATCATTTTGATAATTCTTTAGGCATGCAGTTTTCCATACTCTGTTCCAAATAAAGCTGGTCTCCATGGGCAGAGCTGCTAATTTTTCCATTGGACAGAAGTCTTATATTTATTGTGGTCACTTAGTTGTTAATTTCATTTGATTTGTAAATTCAGACATGGCAACACTGGAATTTTATGTTGGACATATGTTGGACATTTTATGTTGGCAACATGGAACATTATGTTAAGTTAAATAAGTCACGCATAGAAAGACAAATACCACATTATCTTACTTATATATGGAGTCTGAAACAATCATCCTCAGAGTAAAATGGTGGTTATGAGAGGCTGAAGGCAGGAGAAAAAATGGAAAAATGGTTGTCAAAAGGTAGAAAGTTTCAGTTAGGAAGAGTAAGTTTTTAAGATCTACTGCACAACATGGTGACTATAGTTAATAATAATGCATTGCATATTCAAAATTGCTTAGAGATTAAATGTCAAATGTCTAATCACAAAAAATAAGTGAAGGGATGTATATGCTAATTAGCTTTATTTAATCATTCCAGGTTGTATCACATTGTATGCCATAAATGCATGCAATTATTCTTTGTCAATTAAATGTAATAAAAAATAAAAATACAATCTTATTTTGTTATTTTTTTCTGTTGATTATTTTGTATTGTTTTTCTTTATTAATGTGTTCAATAGTCATATGATAAAACATAAAGTCAGGTCTCATCAGATGAATATTTTCAGGTGGATTATCAAAACTTATACATGAAAACCTGTATTTAAAAGTGTAAAATATAGAAACGAACATATACAAATATAGAAATGTATTATATGTATTTAGATATATACACATACATAGAAATATGTACATTCAATTCTGTATTTTATGTTACATGTCACATTTAGGAAGAAACACCTTTCTGGCACTAAAAAATTTTCTTTGTAAGCAATTAGAACGTCTTATTATCAAAATATGTAATGTTTGCTGTTGGTCCACCCCACTCTCAATTTTATTACCTTACCTATAATTATACTTTGTGTACATATTTATATAAATTTTTTTCATTGAATTTTTTTACTTACTTGTTTATTGTTTTACAATTTACTTTTTAGTCCTCAATTTTCTTTAAATTTTTTATAGAAGTTTACATAGCTACCTCATCTCTTATAATTGATAATTTAATCCCCATATTAATCACTTTATCATTTATGTTTTTCTACTTCATGCAATAATAAAATGAGATGTCAGATAGCAAATTGCTTAATGCACTGTCTAATCTTCTCTTATTCTTCAGTAAGAGAACTTCTTTTTTTCAGGGCAGCAATTGACCCAACTAAAAGACAAAATTTTATACTTTGCTGGTAGTTTGGACCATTTAACTAAAAACTGGTAAATGAATATTCCAGTTTTATTGTATTTTCAGGAATCATTCTTAAAGAAATAGTGTTTCATCTTCCTTCTCTCCTTCTATTACCTGCTGGCTGTAATATGTATGCAATCACATACAAAAGCAGTAATATGAAGGAAAATGAACCCTCATTAATTGTGGAAAAGCAATGCAAGTGAAGACCCAGTTGCTGAATAATAGCCTTGAAAGTTTACTGCCTGGGCCTTTGTCTTGCATTGGCAAACAATTTTGGTAAGCTGTTATATTTTACACTTTGGAAGGCAAACTGCAGGCTAGATAAGGTGGTGTTATTAAGTGGAATTATAAAGGGATTCACAGGATCACTTTGTGATTTTGGCTTGCTGCTTTTGGTCAAATCCTGCAAGACGGTTATGGACTCAACATAAAAGAAGTCAATCTTTAAGAAGAAATAAGAATCTCTTATACTGCAGATTTGTAGGTTAAAAAGTCAACAGCTTTTGTCCTACATGTGATGTGTATTTGTGCATGTGTAGAAAGATGGATGGATGGATGCATGAACATTTGGATAGACAGATAAGGTTACCTAGGGCTGATATAACAAATTACCATAAACTTGGTGGTCTGAAACAAAAAAGAATAATTATCTCATAGTTATAGAAGCTAACAATTTAAACTCAAAGTGTTAGAATGAGTACTTTCTGGAGACATTAAGGGAGAATCTGATCTGTGTTTCTCTTCTGATTTCTGGTGGTTACTGGCAATCCATGGCATTTATTGGCTTGTAGCTGAAATTACACCATTGTACTTATATTATCACATAAATTTTTTTCTTTGTGTTTTTCTCTGTGTTCATATGGGCTTCTTAAAAAGCTGCTATCATTAGATTTAGGACCTACCCTAATCCAGTAAGACTGAATTTTAACTAATTACATCTGCAAAACCGCTATTTCCAAATAAGATTACTTTCTGAGATTTTTTATGGACATGAATTTTGGAGAGATGCTACTAAGCACAATAAAGATAGATGATAGACAGCAATGCCAAAAATTTAACAGTAACAGGTTAGTGACATACTATTACTCTGCTGCAAAGAGGCAATTTAAGGTGTTGTTTCTCTCTCCAAACTCATTATTTCAGATGGCCTCAATTTTCAGAGAGGTGCAGACGGGAAATGCACAGATAATAGGAAATTTAATATTTCTTAATCTTAAATAATCTGTTTACATAAGCTCTTTGCCAATGGTTGCTTGCATTTGGGACCGGAAGCAAATAAACCAGAAGTCTACTATATGTACACACCTGTCCTGCAAAATAGCCTGTGGCAGCTATCTCTCTAAAGAAAGTCTAGGTCTTTAAAACTATGCCACCAGGAAGTGGTCTAACATAATCGGCAATCACCAAGAAGGACAAAGTCTTCATTACTTATCTGACTAACAGCAATGAAGGACAGTGGAACCAAAGAAATTTAGAGAAGACAAACAGATAACCTGGAGGTCAATGGAGAAAGCTGGGTTTATCCTGGCATTCAAACTTCTCAAGGAGCAGGGCTATAGATATTTATTCCATTAATTATTCCCACATCATGGCATATTTGAATAGAGGTGCATATCTCCAGGGGATAGGCTCCAATTTCAAAGATAACTTCTCACTGTCTGCTAGTTGAGCAGACTTAATCACACTACAAAACAAGGTTTAAGCAATTTCAGCAAAGTCTCAGGATACAAAATTAATGTGCAAAAATCACAAGTATTTCTATACACAAGTAACAGACTAACAGAGAGCCAAATCAAGAGGGAACTCCCATTCACAACTGCTATAAAGAGAGTAAAATATCTAGGAACACAAGTAACAAAGGATGTAAAGGACCTCTTCAAGGAGAACTACAAACCACTGCTCAAGGGAATAAGATTGGACACCAGCAGATGGAAAAACATTCCACGCTCATGGTTAGGAAGAATCCATATGGTGAAAATGGCCATACTGCCCAAAGTAATTTATAGATTCAACACTATCCCCATCAAGCTACTAATGGCCTTTTTCACAGAACTTGAATAAAACACCTTAAACGTCACATGGAACCCAAAGAGAGCGCTCATAGCCAAGACAATCCTGAGCAAAAAGACCAAAGCCAGAGGCATCATGCTGTGGAACTTCAAACTATACTACAAGGCTACAGTAATGAAAATAGCATGGTACTTGTACCAAAACAGAGATATAGACCAATGGAACGGAACAGAGGCCTCGGAGGCAATGCCACACATCTACAACCATAAGATCTTTGGCAAACCTGACAAAAACAAGCAATGGGGAAAGGAGTCCCTGTTTAATAAACGGTATTGGGAAAACTGGCTAGCCATGTGCAGAAAGCAGAAACGGGACCCCTTCCTGACACCTTACACTAAAATTAACTCCAGATGGATTATAGACTTAAACATAAGACCTAACACCATAAAAACCCTAGAAGAAAACCTAGACAAAACCATTCAGGGCATAGGCATTGGCAAGGACTTCATGACTAAAACATCAAAAGCATTGGCAACAAAAGCCAAAATAGACAAATGGGATCGAATTAAACTCCAGAGCTTCTGCACAGCAAAAGAAACAATCATTAGAGTGAACTGGCAACCAACAGAATGGGAAAAAAATTTTGCAATCTACCCATCTGACAAAGGGCTAATATCCAGAATCTGTGAAGAACTAAAACACATTTATAAGAAAAAACAACCCATTCAAAAGTGGTCGAAGGATATGAACAAACACTTTTCAAAAGAAGACATATATGAGGACAACAAACATCTGAAAAAATGCTCATCATCAGTGGTCATTAGAGAAATGCAAATCAAAACCACATTGAGATACCATCTCATGCCAGTTAGAATGGCGATCATTAAAAAATCTGGAGACAACAATGCTAGAGAGGATGTGGAGAAATAGGAACACTTTTACACTGTAGGGGGAGTGTAAATTAGTTCAGCCATAGTGGAAGACAGTGTGACAATTCCTCAAGGACCTAGAAATAGAAATTTCAATTGACCTAGCAATCTCATTACTGGGTATATACCCAAAGGATTATAAATCATTCTATTATAAAGACATATGTACATGTATGTTCACTAAGGCACTGTTTACAATAGCAAAGACCTGAAATCAACTGAAATGCCCATCAATGATAGACTGAACACGGAAAATGTGGCACATATATACTATGGACTACTATGCTGCCATAAAAAATGATGAGTTTATGTCCTTTGTAGGGACATGGATGTATCTGGAAACCATAATTCTTAGCAAACCGATAGGAGAACAGAAAACCAAACATGGCATGTTCTCACTCATAGGCTGGTGTTGAACAGTGAGAACACACGGGAACAGGTAGGGGAGCATGACACACTGGGGTCTGTTGGTGGTGTCTTAAGGAGGGACAGCAGCAGGGTGAGGAGGTTGGGGAGAGATAACATGTGGAGAAATGCCAGATACAGGTGACGGGAGGATGGAGGCAGCAAACCACATGGCCATGTATGTACCTATGCAATAATGCTGCATGGTCTACACGTGTACCCTAGAACCTAAAGTACAATTTAAAAAAAAATGAAACAAGTAATTTCATGCACAGCTGACGGATACATTTCAGTGGGTTTCTTGTATTAAGCAGGTAAAACATTCAGTGTTACACAAGTGCCCTCATAAACATGAAACAATCTGTAGCTTCCAAAATAGCTAATAATCAGGAGCATGGTTATTTTCTGTTAATGATGATATCTGTACTGTTATCTATTTACTCAATAAACACACACATGAAACAACTCTGTCAAAGTAGCTGTTAAAAATAAAGATTGCCATTTCCGTAGGAATAATCATGACCTTGGAGTTTTATATGTACACCCCATTGTTTCTGATAATTTTATATAGTAATGTTTAGAGTTATTAAACTGTGACAGATTGTTTGGAGCTAGAATACTACAATCTATAAACTAAATAACAGGTGAGTCATGTCAGGGCTAATTATAGGAGGTTCTGGTGTCATCAGCGAATGCTTCTCTTGGAAAGAAAAACTGATTGCTTACATTGTCCATCAATATTCAATATTATATCTCACAGGTATTATAAATGAGTATTAAATATATTCTGAATCACATTTATTTTATGCTCAATAGGTTTTTTAAATTAAAAATATGTAAGGGATCATGAAGAAAAAGCTAGAAATAACTTGAAAAACCTAATTATGTGACTAATGTATGACACTTTGTACACTTAAGAGTATATAACTGCATTAACACCTCAATGATGATTATGTATGATTTTTCTCAAAATGTAACTTTGAAGCAGAATGTACTACATTTTAATGAAACACTGAGGAAAAAATAAGCTAGAATATATCATTTTGATACATTCTAAAAATTTTATATTTCTTAAATAATGGATATATTGTTATAATTTCTATCTTTAATAAAGTAACTAGTTTGTTAAGATTTTATATTACTTGTGCAGAACCCAAGATTAGAAATCATTGCTTTATAGAGGCCACAATAACAACCAAAATGGAAATTAAAATTTACCCACAAATAAGGACTAAAGAGGTCAGTACTGCAGGATGTATTACAGAAGAAATGCATGAATATATTAAGTTTAATATAGGGATAAATAAGGGAAATAAGGAATGTATTGATCAAACAGACTATGAAAAAGCTGGTTTTCTATATATTTTAGAGTTGTACATGGTCACATTTTACTCCTATGTTGTGAAACTGGTTACCCATAATCCACTGGGCACACCTTCAATTACATTAATATAAATATATTAAAAATTTACCAAAGTTTTCATATAAATTTAAGGAGATTATAGCCAAATGTTTTCTCATTTTGTCTCCTACATTTTTATTAAAGGAAATCTATATGGATAAGTTAATATAAACCTATATTGATAGGTTTGAAATCTTCAGAAAACTTTAAGGAATAAAAACATCATTTATAAACATTAAAGATCAAAATACATTTACATGTTGATTTAGAAATGAGCCTCCTGGCTGGGTGTGGTGGCTCATGCCTGTTATTTCAACACTTTGGGAGGTCAAGCCAGATAGATTGCTTGAGGCCAGGAGTTCAAGACTAGCCTGGGAAAAATGGTGAAACCCTATCTCTACAAAAAATACACAGATTAGCCAAATATGGTGGTGTGTGCCTATAATCCTAGCTACTGGGGAGACTGGGGTGAGAGGATGGCTTGAGCCTGGGAGGCAGAGGTTGCAATGACCGGAGATGGTGCCACTGCACCTCAACCTCAGTGACAGAATGAGACCTTGACTCAAAAAAGAAAAGAAACAAAAAACGAGCCTCCTTCAAATGCACCAAGTTCATTCATCAGAAGCTTACTTAGAATTGTGAAATAATTACTATAACATCACTCAGTAAATTTCCTCACATTTTATACCCCAAAATTAATTCTGTTGACACAAATATAAATTAGTTATTTTTAAAGAATCAGAGTTCACTTCTTATTTGTTTCCAGATGTCAAAGAGCAAAGATTTGGAACCCACCCAAATGCCCATTAATCATAGACTGGATAAAGAAAATGTGGCACATATACACCATGGAATACTATGCAACCATAAAAAAGGATGAGTTCATGTTCTTTGCAGGGACATGGATGAAACCGGAAATCACCATTCTCAGCAAACTGACACAAGAACAGAAAACCAAACGCTACATGTTCTCACTCATAAGTGGGTGTTGAACAATGAGAACACATGGACACAAGGAGGGGAACATCACACACAGGGGCCTGGGAGTGGGGGGCTAGGGGAGGAATAGCAGGGGATAGGGAATTGGGGAAGGATAGCAGTAGGAGAAATATCTAATGTAGATGACGGGGTGATGGATGCAGCAAACAACCACCATGGCACGTGTATACCCTTACAATAAAACTGCACAATCTGCACATGGACCCCAAAACTTAAAGTATAATAAATTTTTAAAAAAGAAAAAAGCAAACAGAGTGTTTAAATTTTAAGAGGAACACAATAAATCAGTGTTATGCCTGTATGTTTTCAATGAGATATCTGTGAAGATACATATGTCCATTTTTTTTTTTATTATACTTTAAGTTCTGGGGTATATGTGCAGATCCTGCAGGATTCTAACACAGGTACACACATGCCATGGTGATTTGCTGCCTCTATTCCCCCATCACCTACATTAGGTATTTCTCCTGTTATCCCTCCCCAATCTCCCCACACCCTGCTATCCTTCCCCAGTTCCCCCACCCCCACCAGACCTCAGTGTCTGATGTTCCCCTCCCTGTGTCTAGGTGTTCTCATTGTTCAACACCCACCTACGAGTGAGAAAGTGCAGTGTTTTGTTTTCTTTTCTTGAGTCAGTTTGCTAAGAATAACAATTTCCAGGTTCATCCATGAACTCATCCTTTTTTATGGCTGCATAGTATTCCATGGTGTATATGTACCACATTTTCTTTATCCAGTCTATGATTGACAGGCATTTGGGTTGATTCCAAGTTTTTGCTATTGTAAACAGTACAGCAACAAACATATGTCTTTATAACAGAACAATTATATATATATATATAAAACAGAACAGTGCATATGTCTTTATAACAGAACAATTTATAATCCTTTGGGTATATACCCAGTAATGGGATTGCTAGGTCAAATGATATTACTATTTCTAGATACTTGAGGAATTGCCACATTGTCTTCCACAATGGTTGAGCTAATTTACACTAAAAATATGGAAGACTTCACTAATTTGCGTGTTACCCTTGTGCAGGGGCCATGCTAATCTTCTCTGTATCGTTCCAATTTTAGTATATGTGCTGCTGAAGGGAGCACCACGTGTCCGTATTACATACATCATATATGGACAAACCTATGTTAATAAATGTGTTTCTAAAAGCTATTCAGAACAATTCAAAATCATTAGAAACTATGGCTTTCAACAAAATATGTGCTATTTAAAATGGAATAAATTTTGTTTTGAGAGAAGCATGACAGGAAGTAGGATTTCTCTTTTTGTACAGAACTTTTAAGTTTTCAGAAAACTCTAGAGATAAATTTCTCATTGTATTAGATATCTTAGCAATGTGCTCAAATTTAGACATTTTTACTAATTATACAATGAGATCTGAGAAGCCGAATTCTAACTGCTCTTTGTCTAATAAAGAATTCTTGACAAGATTTATAAAGAATTACCCATGTGTTATTGTATATCAGTTCCATATCTAATAGAAAAGGATTCTTAAATTCCACATTGAAATGCCACCAACCAATTTTTAAGCATGTTTCTTTTATCAGCCTAGATCTCATAAAAACCTATGTAACTTATTTGAAAAACAGAGACCAGTTAGTCTCCTTGACTTTATCATTATAAAAATCTAAAATGGAAAATGAAGTGAGAAAGTTTAGCTTTTGCAAATTAGTAAAGCTGAACATATACCCATTAATTTCTGACTAAGAAAGGACAATGATAAGACTGAAGGCATAATGCGCACATCTTTTTTATCCATTCAGCTTTCAAAGCCTCTTTTGGGGTGCTACTGTTCACAAAACCTGAGACAAAAGCCAGAAAAACAAACTTGGCTTAATAACTTCTATAATATTTAGGTCACATCACTAATTCTATGTTGGCAATATTTAAGGTTCGGCAATACTTTTAGTTAAGCATATAGTTAGGAGTCTTTTAAATCTTCTCTCTCCACTCCATTCTCTGACCACTGGGCTAGAGAAGCAAAACTCTAACATCCTAATTAAAAAAAAAGAGGACAATGAGACAGACAGAAGACAGAGACAGAAAGTCTTCCCAAAGCCTAGCCAACAAAAATGTGCTATAGCAATTACAACATTATTAATGAAAGAAGATTTTAAATCAACAATGGTGAGAAAATAAATGTAACTTTTATGAAGTTGGAATCATCTTTCTATTCTTATAAAACATATATATTGCATTATTATATACTGCTATCGGAATATTCAATATTTTTCTAAGGTGAAATTTAAACTTCCAATTAAAAAGGACCTTCAGAAATTCTGTATAATTACATGTTCTTTAAAGCCAGACACTGGGGGAACAGCTAGAGGAAAACCCATGCAAGCTTTAAAACATACTTATTTCCAACAGAAAGTAAGATTTGAAGAATGTGCAGAGAAAAGAACAGATATAATTTCCATGTGTTTCTAAATCACTGGTTTTTAAAGAATATTTTAACAATCACATTCACTCCTGTGGAAAAATGAAACAAATATCAATATATGTCATTTGAATTCTTTGCAATATTAGATTGTTATGCTTCCTATTGAGAATAGTCAATGACTTGTCATGGAATTACATCAGGTTAATTAGAAAAATGCAAGTGAGCTATATCAAAAATTACTTATTATTTAAATAACTTGTAAACCAGTATGATGTGATGCAGTCACATGCAAATTTCATAGCCTAAAGCTAGATATGCTCATTTTGTCATTAACAAATCAGTCACTTAACTTCATATTTTTTTAATTTTTGTATGTTGATAACATATGATCATATGATTCAAATCAAGTAACAAATGAGAATGTAATTAAAATTGTAAAATTAATACACAACCACCATTTTAAATGAATTATGGTTAAACCATAATTGGAGTCATAATCAATTTTAGATTGTACCTTATGCCTGAATATTTTGTTTGTATAATGGTAGGCTTTACACACACACAACAAAAAGGTATACAGAAATATCCAGACAGGTGGCCAGGCGCAGTGGCTCACGCCTGTAATCCCAGCACTTTGGGAGGCCAAGGCAGGTGGATCACCGGAGGTCAGAAGTTCAAGAACAGCCTGGCCAACATGGAGAAACCCCGTCTCTACTAAACATACAAAAATTAGCCAGGCATGGTGGCAGGCACCTGTAGTCCCAGCTACTTGGGAGGCTGAGGCAGGAGAATCGCTTGAACCTGGGAGGTGGAGGTTGCAGTGAGTTGATATTGCACCATGGCACTCCAGCATGGGGAACAAGAGCCAAACTCAGTCTTAAAAAAAAAGGAAAAAGAAAAAGAAAAGAAAAAAAGAATTATTCAGACAGGTTAAATCTTTAATGCTTTGCCTGTGAAAAATTGCCACAGAAAAACCTAATCCTAGAGGTGGAAGATTCTCTATTTTTAGAACTTTGGAGGAGATAAAGTGGTTCCTCTATTTTAGTGCTGTTTCTGTTGTCAGAATTGTCTTCTTAGAACAAAACTCTGCTCATTTCAACTGCAAAAGAAAAGGTCAGAAAGGAATTCCCTGGTAACTCACTTCCACTAATACCTTTCCAAACAGTAACAATGAAACATAAATAGCAACAGGTAGAAGAGGTTGACATGAAGATCAATAGAGGGGACATTTAATAAGTAAATTATGCTGAAACAAAATTCAAAAGAACTCTATGATTATGTTCAATCTGGTGCCCATGTATTTCACTGTTCAGATAGCAGACTGTCATTTTGAAAAACAGAATGGCAGGAATCTAAGCTGCTAGGCATTTTGCCTAATTTTTCTTCGGCTCTCCTTCATTTCCCTTAAGCCTTAGACACATGACCACAGAGTCCAGACCTGGGGTATATGGAGCTGTAAGTTACAATATTTGGGATGTGAAGAGCTGGAGGTAACTTGAAAAATCTTAATGCTAAGCAGTTGCCAGAGGGTATTAGCAGCATACTGATGATCTAGATATAAATTATTTTAATAAAAAAAGATTGCTACGTACAAAATGCCAACCAATTTCTCAAGAGCACTGCACTGAAAAATGATGGACATAGAGAAACATTTGGTTAAGTCCCCAGTAGCAAAATAGGCTTCTGAAAAAACTGGACATTTTAAAAGACCATAGATGATGAATCCATTACATAAAAGTCAAAGACTCTAAGAGTACTTAGGAAATAATGAATGTGCTATCTCTCATGGATTATGTAATGATTTAAAAAATATATAAAGGTAAAGTAGGCATACTGAAACAATGACCAGAATGCATATAAAAGATAAAAGAAAGGTTGGGGGTAGCTGTGGGAAAGGGAAACCCTTCTCAAAGAAAAGTGGAAATTCTAAAAATTTGGATGGCTAAAATATAAGAATAAATTAGCTTAAGAAATGCTAATGTCTTAATGATAAGCTTAGATTTTTAATGAAAATGTTAATATGCTGCTATTATTTTATTATTATACTAGTCATAATACAATATGCCATTATACTATTTAACAAAATATATTTATAACTATAATAAAATATAATTTTATTATCTTTATTTATAAATATAAATTATAAACCTATTTTATTAAATATTAATCCAATATATTTATGTTTATATATTGATGAAATATATTTATTAAATATTAATCAACAATTATATTTATAACTTTTATAGCCAGTTATTTTAAAGCCACAATTACAAATCAGATTATTATATTGTACTCCAGAAAATACATTTATTTCTAAGCACAGTAGGATATATATGTTATTTCTAAACACAGTGGTAGATATACATATATGTATCTATCAGATAAATGCTGCTTGATTTTTTTAAGTTTTAATTTTTTTGAAAATATTTCACATTGCTATTTTAAATAAATATATGTTGAATTAAAGTAAGATCTCAAATAACTTTTTAAAGCTATAAAATTGTATACACAACATAAACTTAACTAAAATTCAGTGAGATAAATGAGTTGGTCCAATAAATCAGACTATTCGAGTTTGAATTACTGCTTTCCCACCCCTCACCTTCATCTAACCTTGAGCCTCTTATTTAATCTGTCACACCTCCTGCATACATGTTAATAATCATAGTACCTACATAATAGACTGATGAGCATTTTTAACACAATGTGTGGCACATGGTGGGTTTCAATATTTTATAATTTCTATACAGGAACTGTAGCCATCGTACTAAATTATGAATACAATGTATAGAAAACCATTAAGTAGTAAATAGTTCTTCAGATCACATGTTAAGCCAGAAGAGTCACTGTGATAATTCATTGCAAAGGCAACTTGTCATTTCAGATGAAGGGATTGGCATGAAACTGAATTAATCATTCTAAAATTTGGGAAAGTCACACTGTAAAAGTGAACTCTGCACATTCTGGTTAACTTTCAGGAGAATAAGATTATTTCTCACAAGCTTTAAAAAAATTAAATAACTATTATTTTACAAGCTTTATAAGATGTAATAAAAATTGTATATATTTAAGGTGTGCAATGTAAGGTTTTGAAACATGGATACATTATAGAATGAGTATCACTCAAACTTATTCCAAATTGTACTCTTCATTAATTTAAATTTGTTAATGTTATGGTTAATTTTTATGATGTTCCTCCTGGATAAACTGATGTTTCTCATTCTACCTTTAAATGTTAAACAGTAAATAAAATTTAAGTATTACTTTTTCTCACAAAGAAACTTAATGAACATATTGGTGGGAGAAGTTAACTATTTGGTTAAAATCATTGCAAAATACAGGGGAGTTTTGGTACCAAAGTATTCATTTCTTATGTACACTCCAAATATAAAACTGGTACCAGCAGTAATTACGAAGAGAATTAAATTGCAGGGTGCCATATGTAGTGACTTTTATAGTTGCATTCATACTGATTACATGTAATTTTTATAGCAGACCTCTTTTAACTTTATAAAAGAATATGGCAATTAGATGCTTTTACTTTACTACATGATATATGATCCAATGGAAGTGCTGTAGAAAAGCTGTCTGAATTTAAATGTGTATTTTCACTACATTTAAAAATATCTTGCTTGGTGTTTTAAGTATTGTAGAACAGAGAGTGAAACATTGCTATTAGTTTTCATAATCATGTCTTATTTTGTAGAAAAAAAATCAGTAAATTACAAACTTAAAGTTGTGTTGTTAAGGAATGCTTTCCACAGAATGACTGATACACTTATTACTAATATTGAACTTTTAAAAATGACATCTGTATTAATGAAGATTGGCATTAGCTTTCTAATAAAAGGAGATCTTTGTACCTCTATATAAATCACATGTATTTCATTCTCTTTACTGCTTACTTTCTAGACATTTTGTTATGAGACAGTCATAGATATATGCGATATCCTAATTGAGAGACATTCCATTTTTAAGTAAAAAATGTATATGTAAAAGATGTTCTTCAATAACAAATTTAAAGTTTTAGTTCTACTTTCTATGAAATTTTCAAGGTACATTATATGTAAAATCACATTATAGATGGTGATTTTATTTTATTCTACATTAAAAACCAAATATGTCAGTCATGAAGAACAAAATAAAACATTCCCACTCCAATGTTCACATTTGAAAATGAACATTGTAGTTTTTTCGTTCATGTTCCATTGCCTGACATGTGTTCTAGAAATTTGATGGTACAAACTTAAAAGATGGGAGAAACATCTCTTAAATCTACATGACTAACTTCACAAACTATAATGGTTCAACATTTAAAATACTTCAATTATCCTTTAATTACTGCATAATAACACCTCTATGGTATTTCTTTATTATAAAGGCAATTTATTCAAAACACAATTTCTTTTTGGGACCTGAAATTTAAGAGAGATTTTGAAAAAAGCATATCTATAAAGATATCATCCTAAAAAGAATTAAATGAACTGAACCACCAGCAGCTATGGAACAACACACAGCTAATTGGGCCACATGAGAATCAAACCTCTGATGCTGGCCAGAGCAGCACACAGATGAAGAACAAAGATTCCCTCAGATGCTTGAACTCGGGGCATACTGATGGTGAGCTATACTTACTGCCTTCCCCGGTTAAGGCAACCCTAGTCTGTTTCTTTCACAGATTTAATAGAAAATGTTGCCATGTGATACAGATTTGGACAGAGAACTTTTAATATGTATCCCACTAAAAATAGGAAGTGGCATCAAACTGCTGCCAAAGATGAACACAGAAACTTGCAAAAAGATCACATAGTAGGCAAGATTATGTTTGTAGAATACTGGAAAGAATAAATTGAGTATCTGTGTCTTATTCCCACGTTTGCTACCATCTAACTATATAATTCATGGACCACGATTGTTCTCTAAAATAATATTGCTTAACTAGACAATCATTAATACTCCTCCAAAATTTTCCATTCTCTAACCCTTATCCAAATCATGTATTTATGTATTATCAACTTCATGTATGTAAAAACCTATTTATCAAGTACAAGTAATCACTTAATAGAGGTACAACTGACAATTGTGGAGAATTGTTTCAAATATAGAATGTTTATATCCACAAAACATAAATACAAGAAAATATTCAGAAGTTGCTAATCAAAACTAAATATTCATATATTTAAATATTGTTTAGTAAGTTAAAGGGGGTGATAATATCTATTCTGTAAGATTTATGGTGATATTAAAATGAGCTAAGCTAAAAAATGTTACACAGACTTAAACCACAATGTAATAATGTCATAAAGTATGATGATTTTTTTATTGAATTAGCCTTTAAGCTCTCTACATTTATGTTTTTCCAAAATATTGCTTCTATTCTAGTTTCAATTTATGATGTCAGTACTGAAGTACACAGACACAGCAGCAAGAACAACATACTTTCTATGTGAACAAACCAAGGAGAAAGTCAAGCATATCTAAGGTGTAGACTGTTACTAGAACTTCTTCTTCCATGTTGATTTATTCATTCAATGAATGCTTATATATCACCTGCACCATAAAAACTTCAGAGGAAAAAGTCTGAGTAAGAGGGAGAATCTACTTCATTCTTGGAACTTAAGGCCAGTTAAGAAGACAGACACTGAATAAGTAATTTTAAGCATGAAGATTCTCTGCCTTCATTGATAGCTAATTTTAGGATCCTAGGAAACTGCTGCACAATCAGAAATTGTTGTAAATATGTTTTAGTAGTGACAGACATCATGGGCTAGCTAAGGACAAGAATATTAGTTGACAATAGAGGTTAATTGTAAGCAGGGAAGACACAGATTAGGATAGGTTGCTGCTTCACAGATAATAGAAGTCAGAATGACTAAAGAAGTAATTGCAGGACAAATATATGAGAATTTGTTCCACATATCCAGAGAAGCTCCTGAAAATATTCTGGAAGAGGCCCAGAAGACTAGTTTTTCTAAAGTATCCTAGGTATATAAACTTGGTGGGATGCAATGGTGTTAAGTACTACAACGTATGTATTCCCTGGAGTCTTTGTGCTGCTGTAACATAACAGCACAGACTGGGTAATTCAAAAAGAATAGACATTTATTTCTCACAGTTCCGGTGGTAGGGAAGTTCAAGATCAGGTGCTGGCAAGTTAATTAATGAGGACCAAGTTTCTGATTCCAAGGTGACATTTGGAAGACTGCATTCTCAAGAGGGAAGGAAGGCTATGGCCTCATGTAACAGAAGGTGGAAGAACAAACCAGTGTGAACTCCCCTCACCAAACCCTTTATAAGGGTATCTAATCCCACCAATTACCTCGAGTCCATTCCTCCAATACCATTTCACTGGGAATTAAATTTTACAATGGATTTTGGAGGGGACAAAAACATTCAAACTTTTTCACTTGGGAATGAGGGGATCACATTTGTAACTAGTATAAGGTCTAAAAGGCTTCAGTCAGGAGACAAAATAATGTCTAGTTTCTAATGGAGTTCTGTTGGTGACTTCCCTATACTAAAAAAAATAGAAAAGACTGTCTGCATGGAGGAAGGTGGAATCATTATTTTTCTTATTGACTCGCTACTTTTACATAACACAAACATATTTTAGGCCAGGATAGGGAATGGAACTATTACTGCAATCCTGATTTAAACTATAACTAAAGTTTAAATAGTCCTGACTTAAACTATAACTCTGAAGAGACTGTTAAGCATTTGACACTCATTTATGATTTAGAACATAAAAGGGTAAAAGTTTCAATATATGATGGTACATTCCATCATGTTGAAAGTGACAAAAATGAGAAAAATTATCATTCAGTGATTTTGCCCAAGGTCATGCAGCTACCTCATCAGTCTAGTATAGGCATTTGAACCCAGTTCAGGACTATTACTTCATAGCATTAAATCTTACTAATAGCTTCCATTGAACCTATTTCTCAGGAATCATTTCAGAAAATTCATTTATCAGCCATTTATGGAAAATTACCTGCAAATAAGCAAAACTTAGCACAGATTATGAAATTATTAAAACATTTTAATTTGTCTAAGGACATAAATCATAATTTTAAAATAATCAAAAGAAAATTTTCTGTAATTCTAAATTTAATAGTAAAATTACATTTACCATAATAATAGTGTCTAACACCATTTTATCTAGTTACAACTACCTCAAATGAAACATCTAAGCATGCTTAGAATGGTCAGATTTTTTCTCTGTTACATCTACTTGTTATACAATGGCAAAACCCACATTCTTTATATAATTTTATCTGTATTCTATGTATGAGAGCTCAGTAGATTATCAATTCTTTCTTATTCTGACTTACTACTTAATGCCATAGTCAGAATAGCAAAAACCAACTTCCACTCTAGGCCTGATTGGAAATATTTTAAGATATGATTGATGTTTTGTAATATTTTAATATCAGCATTATGCTATTTATTAAAATGCATGTTTCAAACCAAGGAAGAATAAAAATCTGATGATTGAATACCATCATACCTATTGTCACTATAATATAAACTGGCAGAATATTTTAATGCTTTGTAAAGGTATATAAGTTAATCCTTAGATCTCTGAATAACATGAATTATTTTTATGCCCAGTCATTTTCATGTTTAAATTTAAAGCACTTACAATTATACTTGTTGATATTTTACTCTGTCTAAATGCCTTTTTCATTATGCAGATATTACAGCAGTATGAAAACTGTGATTAGAACGCATCCAATAGCTCTCTTTTGCTGTAAGTTCTCACACAAACATGCATATACACACATACTATTTTTAGTAAGACATATGCGGAAGAAAGCAAGAGGTGGAGATAGAATGAAATTGATCTAAAGGAGCCATGTTCTGGTTATATAAGAGCATTAGTAAAAATTAAAATATAACCTGAGACCTGATTTTTTCTGTTTCACCAAGCTTGTACATTTCAATAACATCAGGTGCCTTATCCCAGTGACATGTTGCCATGAATATTTGTGGGATGAGTTTTTATCTGATTGACTTTTAAGATCCATTGGTAAAGCAAATCAACACTCCAAATTACTAGAAAATGGTTTCTACGTAAATATTTTTCTGTCCATATGTGATTCATATAAGCCAGTACTCTCCAGAAGAGCTATAGTTTCCTATTTATATTCATTCTGACTGGTCTGTGTCCATTATTAAGATTCTCTGCTTTGTAGTCATAGTTGTAAAATATTTTCAAAATAATCTTGAATATACAATATAAAATGGTTAAATTTAAGAGTTAAATATTTATACTCAACCACTGAAATATTGTGAGACGAAGTACACAATGATCGATTTTTAAATATCTATTTGAAGCTAATTTCAAACCAAATCTCTTTTATATGATATAGTGTACAGCTTCAAAAGAAATATTTTAGTCAATTATCCCTTCTCTCCAATGAGAATCTACATCTAATTTGTCAAAACATGACTTTTTTTCTTTCTAGTTGTATCATTGGTATATGGAAACACTACAATAAAATTTGGATTAATTTTTAAAATAGCTCATCTCATGAACCAATAGTTTATTAAGGAAAATCATGTATTTAGACATATTTTTCCTAGATCAGAACTGTTCTTGCAGTTCAACCTGCTGAATTTTGCCATATCATTTTAAACTTTGAATCTAATGTTATACTATGTTTTAAGTTTTCCTGATTATTTTCAGAATGATAATGAAGTGCCTTTAATCCTGACAGTCACTCAAAAGTGGGCTGATAGTGAACGTATGTGACTGACTTTTCACACTTCCTAGGCACACTCCATAGGCGTCTAGCATTACTGCAAGACATTCTCAAATGCAGACTAAAAACCATCTCAACTCTATCTCCATCTCCCCATCTTGATCTACACATCTTGGAAAGGCAGGTTTGCAATTAAATAGCTGTCCCAAGAAAGGTATTGTCTCCTCTTGATTGCTTTCTGGTTAATTATGAAGAAAAAAGGGGTGAAGGATTAAACAGATATTTAGAAAATTCAAAATTTTGTCCTGACCATTTTTGGGCAAGTTAGTCCCTCTTTCTCTTTATAGCAACCTCACGCCAACCTGGCTTGACATAGCACTAGGTTTCAGCATGACCCAATAAGGACTTAAAGGATTCAGTCTTCATTCTTGATCAGCTATCTTGATTATCTTGTTGGGCTTACATAGTCCTAATAACAAAGATGTCAATGACTAAATTGAGTTGATCACAAATCCTGCTACTCTACTGTATGTAACGCGAGTTAAACTGAATGGGTTTCTTTAAGTTCTGTAAAATATGCTTTTAATCCTCTTGCACCTGACCCTTACCAAATTAAAGTTCTGGGTCCAAGTGAGAATGATTTAAAAAAAAAAAAAGGAATGTCATCTTTCCAGTAATGGGCCTTGACACATGGGAATGCAATACCAAAAAACATAAAGAAGTATGAAGGTTGATATTTGTCTTTTTAGAAGAGTCTTGAGGCCTTTTTAAATAAAACCATGTATCTAGAAACCATCATTCTCAGCCAACTGACACAAGAACAGAAAACCAAACACTGCATGTTCTCACTCATAGGCAGGTGTTGGACAATGAGAACACGTGGGCTCAGGGAGAGGAGCATCACACACTGGGGTCATTTGGGGTGGGATAGGGGAGAGACAGTGGGGGGTGGGAAGGGTGGGGAGGGATAACATGGGGAGAAACGCCAGATATAATATGCACCTATGCAACAACCAGGCATGACCTACACATGTAACCCCAAAACCAAAAAAAAAAAAGAAAAGAAATTTCACTATTAAAAATAAATAAAAATAAAACAACATACTAGCTCTCCCCAAATGTTGCAAAATCCTTGAGTTTAATAAACTCCTCTTTTGTCCCTGGCTAGACAGCTTTAACCAAGACTTGACTGCCACTCCCCTCATTTCTAACTAAAGTTGATTGGAAATAGCTGGTGAGAACCCCAGATCCTGTTCTTCCAGCAACAAGTACTTCTAACTACCTTTGAATATTTTCAAGGTTTCATTCCAGAAGACATCACTCAGACATCCTGTGAGGCAGGAGAATGCAATCAAGTTGGCAGGATGCACTAACAGCACAGATTGTACTGTCTGCCTTTATGCAGCTCCTTCAAAACAAGACTTGATTCATTTATTCAAAATGAACTTTAATCCCTGAAGTCTACCAACTAGCAATCCCAACTGGCTGAGAATTCAAGTTGGAGGCAGTGTCAACCTATGCACCTCAATTAATGTAGTTCAATACTTGGGGATCCCTAATGATTTTACCATTTTATTTTCTGGGTTACCATGTGTACCCTTAAGAATGTATTTCTATTATGGAAGGAAGGCATTAACTATCTCCTGAAAATACAAAGACTTATACATTAGAGAAGTTCAAAAGACATTTTCAAGGGTTTAAGTAAACATCACCAGTGAATCATGTAAACTTTAGATGACTATGGAGATTTCTCCAACATGAAGCTACCCTTGGTTATCCAAGGGAACTTACTAGAGGAATAACTGACTCATTATTTACGTGCATACTTTTGACAACTTCTCCTACAATTGGGTTCATGTAAATAAAAGAGATGTTTTAAAATTTGTCCCTGACCCTACTTGAGGTACGTATTGATAATATTTCAGTCATGGAGGTCATTTCTGTCAGCTTTAACTCACGACCAGGATTGTTATGGATTATGGAATCATTCAAGTTTTTAATCCTTGTGAGTCAAGTTATAGTCTTTAAAGTTGCTAATAATTCCTACTCTAAGGAGACTAGTATCTTGGGACAAGCAGAAAGGTCAATACAGAAACTGAGGGAGAGAGCTACCTGGATGTCTAAGGTACATTCTAATGATGCATTGATTTCATTCTAAGACCTGGGGAAGCATGGTTAAGGTCAGTGCTGCAGGATGGCTTTATCCTAGAGTTTAGTGTCATGTTGACGGTCATTTTAAACTCTGCATGAGACAAATGTAGTGATTTTGTCCCAGGCTTTGTAAGTCAGAGTGGCTAACACACTGACATACGTGTGTGAATATTTACTGGAAGCCAAGATGCTCTAGAAATATTCTTGGAAGATGGTTCTCTTTCATTTCTTTCTTGTGAAGAAGAAATGTGTCCTTTTTACAGGACTGCCTTTTCATAATGGCTTAACAACCAAAAGCCTTGGAAAATAGCGATATTTTATTATAACAGAGTTAATAGTCTTCTTACTTACACCCTTAAAAGTTAGATATGGAGCAAGGGCAGATTTCCTTATTGTTCATTGTAAGTTATTTAAGCTTGCTAAGTCTGGGTTTTCTTAACGTTAAAACAATTTAGTATGTGTGCAAGTGTCATCTAGCTGCTTTTGCACCCTCCAGTGAGGACTGAAGTTCAGAGAATGAGCACAGAATTATCGACTGGCTACTATTCATATGTCCCTCATGTTTGAACAATGGATCTAATGTCTTCAACCATTATTCATAAGGCTGTACTAGGATAACTTGTCTGTCTCTAAGTTGGTTTAAATTTCAGAACTTTCACATTTTTTAATATACAAATATTATATAAAAACTTCAATTATTAATCAGAAATGTTTTATTTTTATAATAAACACTGGATTTTAATTTGCTTCCATGTCTACAATGTTTTGACTAAATCTGCTGTTAGATTCAGTAACTGCCTTATTTACTATCTTGCTCTTCTGGAATTTCTTCCCTAGCTTCTCATATAATTATGTAAATCCAAATTACTATAAGAAATATTGTATATCATAGTACACCTATGAATTTGCTTTTTATCTCATGCACTTATTGTACATTACCCAACATCTTCCTTGCTGAGTTTCCTTAGACATCAGGCTGCAGTATATTCAGAAAAAAGGGTTTCCTTATCCTAGGCTTGTGAAATAACCATAATAGTATATTCACCAATGATAAGAATATCACTTCTCTTTGACTATAATTGGTGTAGGTGTAGACATATGGCTAAATTCTTACTGATGACGTATAAGAAGATTTTTGAGATTATTGGTGAATATATTTTTCCATAATAAAAAAGGAAGATGGAAGAGGAAAAAGCACTATCTTTCATGTCTTTCAGTAAAATTCTAAAAACATATAATGTGTCAGTCTTTTGTAGCCTTCTTGTGAAGATGAGCATATAAGCTTGAGAACAAGAACAAATACAACAGAGATGTCTAAGAAGAAGAATCAAAAGAACTTAAGTTTTCATGATATTTTTGAGCTGCTATAGCAATTCTGGACTATTTTCCTTCTGGAAATCTGGTTATATACATATAAATACAAATGTATATTTATATTCAATATATATTGTTTAGGTCTCATTTAGTTAGTACATTAGTTCAATCTCATACTGCTATAAAAACATTTTGAAACTGAGTAATTTATGAAGCAAAGAGGTTTATTTGACTCACAGTTCCACAGGCTGTACATGAGGCATGGCTTGGGAGGCCTTAGGAAACCTACAACATGGCAGAAGGCAAAGGGGAAGACAGCACATTCTACATTGCTGGAGCAGGAGGAAGAGAGAGAGATGGGGAAGGCACTACACAATTTAAAGCAACCAGGTATCATGAGAATTCTATTATGAGAAGAGCAAGAGTGAAGTCTGCCCCCATGATTCAGGCACCTCCCGCCAGACCATTCCTCCAACACTAGGAATTAAAATTCAACATGCGATTTGGGCGGGGACACAGAGCCAAACCATATCAATTGGCTAGTCTGTTACTTAGAGATTAAAAGATCCTCATATGAACAATATATAGAAACAGGGTATCATTATTAACTGTGGCAATTTGCTCAACTTACATTCTTTTACAGAGACCTAATTTGTCTTGCCAACATTTTACTTCTGTTCATGCAAATGAATTGTGTGTGTGTGTGTGTGTGTGTGTCTGTGTATATATATGTATCATAGAGAATTGTGATGCTACCTCAGCCTACCTGTTCATGTATCTATCTTCTTTGGTATAAAGCTTTATATCACTCCTGTGATACTTAAAACCTAATAAGTTTAGTTACAATTAAACCTTGTTACAAATGTATACCACTACTAGCAGTTTTTTAAGTAATGTATAATTAAATGTTATATGAATTTTATTACAATTTTCCTTAGCAATAAGCATTACTCTTCACAAATTCACCTAAAAATAGACCAGATGGTTTTTTTTTGTTGTTGTTGTTTTGTTTTTTGCCATTTAGAAAAAGACTTATTTTTTACAAATCCTTGGGAATACTCTTTTTAATTATTAAACTATTTTTGATAGTTTCAGGTTTACAGAAATATTGAGTAGAAAATGCATAGCTCCCATATACCCTCTCAAATTATTCTCTCTTTGTATCCTCTGTTAAAACCTTGCATTAATGTGGCACATTTGTTACAATATTGATACAAAACTATTAACTAAATTCAATAGCTGAGTTTCTTCTTTGTAGCATGATGTACAAGAAGTCACGAGCTTAAGGAGAGCAGACTTTTGAGGCTTTGAAAATAATTGAATTCATTCAACATTAAAATCTTGTATGAAGGACCTTGTATGGTTTCTCTCAGCTATTTTTTTCTCAGTGCAACTTAATAGTCACTTTAACTGAGACAAGTAAGACAGTGTCAATATGGAGCATCACATATTTGAGAAACAAACACTCAGTAACCTTTTGGAAATATATTTCATATGTGTTGTGATTATGCCAAATTCAGTAGTCCAGTTCCTGAGCCAGTAAAGACTTGGGTTTCAGATTCTCAGCAGGGCTCCTATTGGTTGGCTCCTGCTCTCAAACCAATTGTATAATCATGAGAAACCTGCCCAGCACCATTTCTTATTTCCAAGTATTGATCCTCTCTTGATTCTGTATGCTTTTGCTCACTGCCCAGTGTCTTGGGGTTGTTGTTATTATTTTTAATAGTTATTAGTATTTTTCTTTCAGGAAGAAAAAAGAAAAAAGAAGTACAATTTGCTCTTATTTGAAATGAAACCCCATATTGACAACGCTGATAGATACTTCCATTATGACCAGTGGGTAATGTCATCCAACCAATGATGTGATGGTGGAGTTGCTGTTTACTGTAAAATATGGTGCTCTTTCTACTTTATACGTTATCACCCATTGGAAACTCCTATCACCCTTGCTGATATGTTTAAACCATTAAAATGACAAAATTTTGCTGTGCTGAATGCAGTAATTGATGATAATCTTTCTGTCTTCATTTATATGAAAACCAATTAAGAGAGAATGCCACAACATTTATTTTCCTCTCCAATTCTGACCATCTTTTAAATAAACAATGATCATGTTTGCAAGTACTACTGGGGTGATAAATTCATGAAAGATGAGATTTGTAAAAAATCCAAATTACAGAAACCATGCTAAATGTAATATCACCATTTCCTCCAAAAACTTGGGGCTTTGTTATTCAGCAAAGCTTTTCTGTCAGCCCTTTTTCCTCAGAACACAATTTCCCCCCGGTACTCATACAAAGAGATTCCAAGAGGACCTGAGTATTTCTGAATCTCGATTGTGGACAAAGGTACTGCTGAACCCAAGGCCATAAAAGTACAGGATTGTATTTGAGTAATGATCTCAATAACAAACTCGAAATAAAATTTATTAAAAACACTAGGAGTAAATAAACACTTTAATAGGCATTCTTCTGAATAATAGCAAAAAGATTTTATTCTTAAAATTTTTATAACTCCAATTTTTCTATGATTACTAATTTTTATAATTATGAAATGTTCAAAAAGATTTAATAGTATATAAAAAAAGAGTGAATAAGACACAGATACCATTAAAAATGTATTGGAGATCACACTGTGAGTTAGAGCCAATTTAATGGTTAAAATAGGAAAATACTAGCCCCATACCAATACCAAAGGACATACAGAGTAAATACAAATCTTAGTTTTTAGTGAGGTATTTTTAAGTTATTTCTTATGTTGTTGGTATGTATGTACATGTGTCTATATGTGTTTATGTGAATGTGTATATACACTCTTCGTTTTTCTCATATATACTAGATCTGAGCCTGTCTTCCTCACCTATTTCTACTTTATGTGAAGAATAATGAAAGGTCTGTGAGTTTCTTCTCTAGTACCAAGTTGAAAACATAGTCTACCATATTTAAAATGGGACAGTCTTTGCTCATAGCACAGCATGCCACATGAGCTTTATCTTCACATTGGTTCTCCCTATCCCTCATGCCCCGTGGAGACAATGAAAACAGTCTGGGTATAATTCTGTGCACACAGTGGGTTTGGCACAGCTGAGGTAACCCCAAATTTAGGTAAGACCAATTTTTTACAATGTGGCATGCACAAACCTACTCAATCTTTGTCCTAGACAAAGAGATTATCTTTATTAACCTGATAATCAAACAAAGCTGCCTTTTGTCCCAGAGGATGACTCTCTCTTCCAAGGCTGTTTGCTACCTAAACATTCTCAAAAGACAGCCCAGTATAAAAATCCACCGTGATCTCTACTCCCAATACATGTAGAACTATGAAAGACCCATGGAAAAGTGTTTCCCAATACCCTTTTAGAATCAGGAAAGTAAATCAAGAAATTATATTTTAGAATTTACCAGTAAAAAGAGTCTCCTGTGGATTATTTGCTCTTAATTGAGTAAATGTTCAGTGTTTTACATTTCCTGCATGTCAAGCTGTTTCTCTGTGCATTGGATTCTCTTTACATGGTGGTTGTGAAGGGCTTAAATAATATCAACGTGTTAGGGTTCCTCTGATTTCCTTAGCAATATCATTTTGAAGTTTAATAGCCAGTGTCTTGCTATCATCTGGTACAGAGATCTATGACGAGTAAATCTGTATCTTATTATCTTGAAAAAAGCTCCTGCTGGATTGACTGGACCTTTGCCCACTCCAAGACTGTGGATAACCCTAGATGTCAAGTTGTTTTCCAAGTTCACCCATGACTTATGCAGTGGTCCAGCAACTCTGTCGGCAATATTATTTTGTTCCCTCTTTGGAAGTCCCTTTAGCCACCTTACCAGCCTAAATAATTGATTACCTCCTGAATTCTCACAAAGATTTCTGAGTCCCTTTTGTGAAACTGAAGAATGTGGGAAATCGTTAAGAGTGCTAACTGGGCCTCTTTTACTGCAACACTGAGATACCAGTTTTATTTTGTCAAATATGCTAATTATAGTACTGAATCTATGCTGCTCAGTTGTTTCACTGCTGTTCTTCAAATCCACTAAAATTCATGATGGTCACCATAAGCTCTGCGTTTCAACCCATTCCTTTCTCATATTCTCCTCAGGTGAGAAGGGGTAGATTTTTCCATTCCTCCATTTCTGTACCTAAATACTTTTTACTTTATATTTTCATTATTTCTAGAAAATGTTACCTGATTGCCTACTTATTGCAGTTGAAACATCTACTGTTTTCTGGGGTAGAGGGGAACTTTCTTTGAATCGAGACTTGGTTCTTAAATGGGAATTACAGAAAACATATAAAATAGGCAAGAATATGTAATATTAATGTTTTGAAAGTATTATCTCTACTACCCAGTATTAAGTGTTATGATCAAAACCATGCCCCAGATGGCTAAGATTTGAGAGGCAATAATGAATATGTAAATTGTGAACAAAAGACTACTGAGTTATACATAAAGAGAACTGCAAAAGATAAACAAAGCAAAACACCAAAAGCTACATTTTTGGATAATGCATATTTTATTAACTTAAGATATATAAAATCAGGATAAGATTTTACACAAAGTATAAAACACTTAAGGTAAAGAAAATGGGAATGATTGGTGACCATATGAGTATTGAGATCATAAGAAATTTATATCCAAATTTGTGTAATTTTATGTTTGTTTATAAGGAAGAGGTAATATATAATCAAATGTATATCCAAGTTTTTTGCAATACACAAATGATATAAATGAAATAATGTTAATCAAAATGCTCTTATTTAGGTTTTTTCTTAAATATGTTATATAATTTATTCATTCAAAAATGATTTATTCAATACTACATAAAATTTAAAGATCCAAAAATAGTAAATTATGTCAATACTTTTTACTTTATGTCAATATTTTTCACTATCCAAAAACAGCAAATTTTGTCAATAAGGAAAGGAAAATTTGGTTAAACTAGGAAAAGATAATACATTGACTTCAAATTTCAGGCAAATTCTGCAACACCTGGCTCTACACAAATCTACTCCCACCTTTCATCTTCAACCACAGGCTCATGGTACAGACTTCCCACCGATGGTAAAGCTCATTCCCAACAGTCAATGGAGTAATACCACTCTGAGGAGAATGCACCTTTCAATAACAGTGCAGTTTCTTTTGAATAGTTACCAAACTAACTTTTGTGGATTTTTTTTTCTCTTTAAAAATCTGTTGACACAAAGAAAAGTAATCCTGTGCTTGTATTTCAGCTGGTTCCATGAAGAGAAAAATGATCCTCATGAAACATTTATTTTCAATTGGAAGCCATAAAGTATCCATTTGTTTTATTGTGCTATAGGACTAATACAACATGAAGTTTCATAGCAGATAAAGATAGATGAGTGAAGTTACAAGCCCACTAAAAAAGTTACGCTGACAGATTGATACAAAAGCATCATATATTCTCGTTGACAAATGGGTTCTGTAACAGTATTTTTTTATAAAGTAGGCTTGGTTTTTCATCTACCCATTTTCCAAATGAGATTGTAAAAGGTCATACTCAATCTTCATGGATAAGTGGTATGTACAAAGAGTCCACTAGCAGTAAAATTATATGGGAAGTGTTCTGTTTATTCTACATATAGTTTTATGTGTATGACATTGATTGTTAGGTAAATGCAAGTTACTCGACAATCTCCCCATCCATCTGTTCCCTTAGAGGAAATAAGGACATATGCAAATGTATTTATATTTACATTTTCTTCAAGAGTGAGAAATTTAGTTTCAGTAAATATGAACTGTCAGTCAGCTTTTGGAACAGAAACTGGGTTATGAATAGAAATAGAAGATAAGGCAGAAGGCTAAGCAAGAGAAAAAAAATATTTTTCTACTTGAGTTTAGGAAAACACAGGAAAGAACAAGAATTGAAGTCCATGTGGAAAATAAATTAATATAGTTCTACTATTCAGTAAAAAAAATATTTAAAACATCCAGACCTATTGAATAAATAGGAAGGTTAGAAAATAAGCAGTTAGTTTACAATGTATGATGGAATTACAGTAATAGAATATACTAACTGAGAATATATGGCAGGCATTTATACTATCTGAGAAATCAAGAAAACTTTCTTAGAGTCAGAGATATAAGTTAGGTCCAGGGATAGTAATAAATACAGACCAAGGGAGCAGTTGTAGGGAAGTGTGAAACATTTTCTATTGTAGCAATATTCTCAAGGATCTAGGTATGTGTTGTCGTGACACAATAGTGAAATTTAAAATAATTACATAGGTTGTAGGTTACAATGCAATAGGAAGAAAAATATTAACAGGAAACATAAGAAGAAAAATTCTCTTTTGTAGATATAAAAATAGTTGAATTAGGAACTTTTATATCATTCAACTTACTATTAAGATGTAAAGGCTGAAGGCAGATCATATAGAAAACTATCTATTAAGTTGAGGAGTTTGGACTTTATGCAGGCTCTACCATTATAAACTAAGCAATCTTAGAAATCTTCTTCACTTCCATGGGAGTCTGCTTTCTTTTTTTTAACGTGGTATTGTCAATAAGGTCTCATAGGGTGATGTCGGTAATTCATAAGGCCATTGTGTGGGTCTAATAAGCACAAGTACAGTGAAGCGTAATGTCTGGTATATAGTAAAGTTTAAAAAAATATCTCAGTAGGGAAAGCTCATGTATTTTCATTATAATTACCAAATTTATGTAGAATGATGTTTAGGGTGATAAGGATGCTCATGGAGTGGGCACTGAGAGCATCAGAGCAAAATAAAATGAGAAGGACTTTCACATTACAGGATGTTTCTTAATGGGATGTGAAAAAAATGGGAGAGTGAACAGAGAATCTGCAGAATTTTGGAAATTGACCCAATTAGGGGTATCACAATCTGAATATCACAAAGGAAGAGGAATTGGCGGCAGCAATGAGAGATGAGACACATACATGGTGAGTGATCAAATAAGGAAATATAATAAGGATATTAGGAGCCAAGTTTCTCATTATTTGAGAAGCAGATTATAAAGGTGAAAAGAGAAAGCTCGAATGAATCCTGTCATTTTTATTAGAATTGTAGTTATCACTCTATCTTCAAGATTTTCAAGATACAGATATGTACAGGTAAATACAAATGTAAATGTGTGTGCATGTGTGTGTGCATTCCCATGTTCTTTCCATGTAGAGAGTGTGGGGGCAGCAACAACCAAGTAACAATGAGCACACACGGCAACCAAATCATGGTCTTTAAGTCTTATGACCATTAAGAAAAATTAGAGTTTCTTCAAGAAATTGCTGATTCTAGAGCTGGGACAGGACAGTATCATATAAGCCTGGAACATACTCTTGATGAGAATTTGATGAAGTGCCCCAGGAATGATGAATAATATATGAATTAATAAAAAAGTGTGATACATACACACAGTGGAATACTAACCAGCCATAAAAAAGGATGAAATTGTGTCATCTGCAACAACGTGGATGAACCTAGGGACATTGTGTTAACCGAAATAAACCAAACAAAGAAGAACAAGTACCACATGATCTCACTCATATATAGAATCTAAAGCAGTTGTTCTCATAGAAGTAGAGAGAAGAATAGTGGTTACTAGAGGCTCAGGAGAGTAGGTGAAAGGGGAATGAGAAGAGGTTGATCAACAGACACGAAGTTAGAGTTAGATCTGAAGAGTAAGTTTTGGTGTTCTATTGCCCACTAGGACAACTATAGTTAACAATAATATGACGTATATATCAAAATAGCTAGAAGAGAGGATTCTGGATGTTTTTACCACAAAGTGTTACAAGTGTTATAAATGATAAGTGTTTGAGTTGATGAATATGCTAATTACCCTGATTTGATTACACAATATATATATGTATTGTTACATCCACAGACATGTCAAAGTTGTCACAGAAGGCAGCATAAAGGGGATTCTATTGGCAAGATATGAACAATATTACATGAATGGAAATAATTATTGTAATGGTTTATACCTCATGGAATAAAATACCAAAATAAAAATAACATAATAATATATTCAGATAAATGAATAAACTAAAATTTTAATCAGAAATATGATATTAACATCAAAAGTTCTCTCACAAGCTGTTGACAACATGCCTGGGAATTAGAAAGGGCAAAAGGCATTCATTGATAGAGGTAAAACCTGGAAGATACCACCTAATCAAATGGTCAAAGTAAGCATCATCATTTACAGGGCAAATTTAAATCATGTCTCACTCAATGAGAACATGGCATCAGTTTTATGGTATTTTGCCCAATTATCCAACACATAAATCTATTTATAAGGAACAGTCAGACAAATTCAAACTGAGGGAACTTCTACAAAATAAACTGGCCTTCATTCTTTAAAAAATGTCAAGGTTATAGAGGTCAGAGGAAGACTGAGGAACTCTTTGCATATCAAAAGAAATTAAATGAATATGACAATGAAATACTACACACAATTTTGAACTCAATATTTTTACAGAGGTTACGTAGAAAAAAACATGCTTATTTATAGACAACACTTATTAATGTACCTTGGGATGATCATGATGGGTCAAAGGTATGAAAACTATTTATATGGCTCAAGAAGAGAACAATATTTTTGTACTACACTTGCAACTTTTCAATAAGCATGAAATTGGTTCTAAATTTTAAAAATATATATTAAAATTTATTTAGAATGAGGGATATGCGGAGTAAGATTTGTAAACAAGGCCATGGCATGATCAGTTTTGCTATTTAAAGAAAAAATGTTCTTGCTACACTGTGATTCATAGAATAAAGGAGAGATAAGTCAAGGCAGAGAAATATGGCAGGACTTTATTCTTTGACCTAGACTTGAGATGAAGGCCATCAAATCTAAGCAAAGAACACAAAAATATACACCTAGTATTCTACTGAAAAATACATAAGGCATAAAAAAGAAAACTTGGTGAGGGGTATCATGGAGAAGAAACAATCAAGAATTATCTCTGAAATCCTTCCTGGGAAATCACCTTGAAGGAAGTGCCATTTGTTGATATAAGTAACATTGGAGAATATGCAATTAAGTGGATTTGAAATATAGGAGAAAACTTCAGTTGGGACATAGATACATGTTTTGCATTTCACATCTACAATTTCCCTACCATAGCAATTGATCTCCTATTAAAGTAGATTCATATTTTGCACATGAAAATGTCCAAATCCACATTTTACCATAGATACTAGGTCAGGAACACTTTGAAATCTACTTTGAAATCTTAATGTGTGGAACCAATGAAGATTCCACAGTTATTAGAAGAGAGAAGAGTGGTTGGAGAATTAAGACATCATGGAATATAAATAGCTTTGGCTACATCAAATTCAAACAAATATTGGTTAAGTGAACATCATATTGTAAATGCTGATTTATTTTAGCAAAACAAAAGTATCTTCTACATTTAGTTGACATTGTAAATATAAATGCTTTATCTTGGTCTTCGAAGGACAGAAAGAAAAATGTTACAAATTTAAAGTGGTTATATTCAAGGTATACATTTCTTGGTAATTTTAAATGACATTAAGGTAAAAGTAATATTAGAAATAACTGGGTATCTTTTATTGGTCTGTCTTCCAAAACACTCACTTCATTAGGGTGACTAGAACACAACTGCAAAGTCATGTGTCAGGGTAAAATCTTGCCTTAAGAAATTCACATTGAATTAAATTAAATACAATTTTTAAAAATTTAAAAGTTAAAATGTGTTTACATACCAGATAATAGTACTATACATTGTAAATATAAACTAACCTTTATAACTTTAAATGACAATATAATTCATTCTAAAATTAAAAAATAAGATTAAAAACCTGTATTGGGTTAATTATTTTTACAGCCAAATTTTGCACTTAAGGGTAACAATTAAAAAAAATTTAAATCACTACTATTTGTTATCAGTCATACTATTCAAGTTATGCTATTCAAGGAACATACTATTCAAGTCATACTACTGTTATCAGTCATACTGATCAAGTCATACTATTCAAGGAATGTTATTATATTCCATGCAAGGCAGACATCATTGGAAAGAAGAGATGCAGAAAGATGAAAGTTTGGAAACCACATAATAGAGAAAACTGACACATTTCAAAATGAAAAGGTGATTTTGCTTTTTCTAAATATTGTGTGTGCTATTGCACTTTAAAAAGAGCTTAATTGTGAAACTGAGAGAGATAATTAAGAGTTACTAGGAGACAAAAGTATAAAACTTCTTAAGAAACTAAATTTTTAGTGAAGCTGTGTATATCCCAGCAACTGGTTCATATACAACTTTGAAGCCTCCACTCAGGCTTCACTGGAGAAATCTCCATACAAAGGACCAACTTGAACTAAAAGTTCTTAATGACTTCTACAGTTGTGCACATTAAGTTTCTCTATGGGGAAGCATGGCTGTAGTTCTAATAAGGAGAGAAATTGGAGTACATAAAAAAATGACTGGCAAAGTGTTATAATGCTGATGAGCTAATTGAGGCTTCAGTCCTTGTCTTCCTGAAGCTATATTTTAACTCTGCAAATATTCTTAATTATTAGCATTAAACGTTAACTCCGCTGAATATCATTGGCATCTATATCTTAGGAAACTCTTAATTCTATAGCTTCTTTGAATTAATATTTTTAAAGGGTATTTATTAAGGCATGTCACTGCTTGCCATGAAAATTCTTCCTCTACTCGATGGCTTCATGTGTCTTTTATACATTTGATCATTGTTTTGTAATTTGTAACTCTGATTTTTTATGTCCCTTCCATGCCATTTTTGTACTTTGCTCTTCCATTTGCTATGACGATCTCACATTGTATTTCACTTTGAAAAACATCTCTAATAGTATTTTTGTACTTTTTCTATTCATTAATGTGTAATTCCATTCTTCTTAAATACTTTCTAAAAGCAATCTAAATATCCAGTAATGTAGAGTTATTTCAAACTAAAGAAATGATATATATTTACCAAAACAATACTTAAGTAGAAAAATAAATAATGAATGTAAGGCAAACATATTAGTAAATATTTGTGTTTGAGCTATGATTATAGTATGTAAAATAAAATGGTAGATTGATTTTTGTCAACTCCTCATCAGCCCCATTCCCATTTTCTCCTAAAGAAAAGCCTAGGGCCCAGTGCAGTGACTCATGCCTGTAATCCCAGCACTTCGGGAGGCCGAGGCAGGTGGATCTCCTGAGGTCAGGGGTTCCAGAGCAGCCTGGCCAACATAGTGAAACCCTGTCTCTACTAAAAATACACAAATTAGCCAGGTGTGGTGGCACAAGCCTATAATCCCAGCTACTCAGGAGGCCCAGGCAGAAGAATCACTTGAACCCAGGAGGTAGAGGTTGCAATGAGCCAAGATCGTGCCAATGCACTCCAGGCTGGGTGACAGAGCAAGACTCCATAGCAAAAAAAAAAAAAAGAAAGAAAGAAAGAAAGAAAAACCTAAACTCCTTTGCCAGAAGAGTAGGAGAAGCCATTGTTCTCCTGGCAGTTGTAAACAGTCAGCTGAGATCATTGGCAGTTATTTCTTCTGGCTCCTGAAATTCTTCAGTATGTTACACACTGCAGAGTTGTGGGTAGCTGGGATCAATCTGTGGTAGCTTTCAGGTTGGGTTAATACATTTAACAAATAAAGATACAAGATGGGCTAGACACCAGGGCTCACACATTTAATCCCAGCACTTTAGGAGCCCAAGGCAGATGGATCATTTGAGGTCAGGAGTTCGACACCAGCCTGACCAACACAATGAAACCCTGTGTCTACTAAAAATACAAAAATTAGCCAGGTGGTGGTGGCTTGAGCCTGTAATCCCAGCTACCCGGAGGCTGAGGTAGGAGAATCCCTTGAGCCTGAGAGGCAGAGGTTGCCGTGAGCAGGGCCACTGCACTCCAGTGTGGGCAACAGAGTGAAACCCTGTCTCAAAAAAAAGAAAAAAAAATTACAAGAAATACAAACACCTTGTAACAATTAGTAAGCCTTCTAATCTGGGTATATGGAATATCTTTTCATTTATTTGTGTATTATTTAATTTCTTTCATTTATGTTTTATAGCTTTCAGTGTATGTCCATTGAATCTTAAATTTACACCCAAAGTATTGTGTTATTTTTCATGTTACTGTAAATGGGCTTACTTTCCTAATTTCCTTAGCAATTGACAAATTTAACATAATCTCCATCAAAATTTCAATGGCTTTTTTTTTTTACAAAAATAGAAAAAAAAATTATAAAATTCATGTGAGATCACAAAAGATGTTAATATGGTTTGGCTGTGTTCCCATTCAAATCTCTAACTGAAGCCCCCCCCATAATTCCCACATATTGTGGTGGGAGGTAACGGAATCATCAGAGCAGGTCTTTCCCATGCTATTCTCATAATAGTGAATAAGTGTCATGAGATACAATGGTTTTACAATGGAGAGTTCCCCTGAACATGCTCTCTCTCTTGCCTGCCACCATGTGAGACATGACTTTGCTCCTCCTTTGCCTTCTGCCATGATTGTGAGGCCTCTGCAGCCATGTAGAATTGCAAATCCACTTAAACTCTTTTTCTTTATAAATTACCCAGTCTTGGGTATGTCTTTATTAGCAGCATAAGAACAGACTAATACAGTAAATGGTACTGATAGAGTGGGGTGGTGCTGTAAGGATACCCAAAAATGTGGAAGCAACTTTAGAACTGGGTAACAGTCAGATGTTGGAACCATTTGGAGGACTCAGAAGAAGACAAGAAAATGTGGGAAAGTTTGGAACTTCCTAGACACTTGCAGGGCTTAGGAGAATGAAAGATGTGGGAAAGTTTGGAACTTCCTGGAGGCTTGTTGAATGGCTTTGACCAAAATGCTGATGGTGATATGGACAATAAGGTCCAGACTGAGGTGGTTTCACATGGAAATGAGGAACATGTTGGCAACTGGAGTAAGGGTCCCTCTTGCTATATAAAGAGACTGGAGGCATTTCATCCCTGCCCTAGACATCCATGAAACTTTGATCTTCAAACAGATGATTTAGTGTACTTGGTAGAAGAAATTTCTAAGCTGCAAAGTTTTCAAGAGGAAGCAGAGCATAAAAGTTTGGAAAATCTGCAGCCTGATGATGCAACGGAAAAAAAAAAACAAAAACAACATTTTATGGGGAGAACTTCAAGCCTGCTGCAGAAACTTGCATAAGTAAGGAGGAGTCCAATGTTAATCACCAAGACAAGGGGGAAAATGTCTCCAGGGCATGTCAAAGACCTTCACAGCAGGTCTTCATATCTCAGGCCCAGGATCTGAGAGGTAGAAATAGTTTGATGGACCTGGTTTAGGGCTCCCGTGCTGTGTGCAGCCTGGGGACTTGGTGCTCTGCATCGCAGCTGCTCCAGCTGTAGCTTAAAGGGGCCAAGATACAGCTCAGGTCATGGCTCCAGAGGGTGCAAGCCCCAAGCCTTGGCTGCTTACATGTGGTGCTGAGCATGCAGGTGAACAGAAGTCAAAAATTGAGATTTGGGAAACTCCACCTAGATTACAGGGGCTGTATAGAAATGCCTTGATGTTCAGGCAGAAGTTTACTGCAGGGTCAGGGCACTCATGGAAATCCTTTGCTGTGGTAGTAAGGAAAGAAAATATGGGGCTGGAACCCCCTCCCCAGGAGAGTCCCCCCTGGGGCACTGCCTAGTGGAGCTTTGAAAAGAGGACCACCATCCTCCAAACCTCGGAATTGTAGATCCACCAACAGCTTACACTGTGCACCTAGAAAAGCCTGACATTCATTGCCAGCCCATGAAAGCAGCCGAGAGGAGGGCTATACCCTGCAAAGCCACAGGAGTGGAGCTGCCCAAGGCTGTGGGACCCACCTCTTACATCAGCATGACCTAGATGTGAGACATGGAGTCAAAGAAGATGATTTTGGAATTTTAAGGTTTAATCACAGCCCTATTGGATTTTGTACTTGCATGGGGCCTGTAGCCCTTTTGAACAATTTCCTTTTGTTTTGGACAATTTCTCTCCTTTGGAATGGGTGCATTTACCCAATGCCTGTACACTAAATCTAGGAAGTAACTAACTTGCTTTTGACTTTATAGGCTGATAGGGAGAAAGGACTTTCCTTGTCTCAGGTGAAACTTTGGACTATGGACTTTTGAGTTAATCCTGAAATGAGTTAAGACTTTGGGGGACTGTTGGGAAGGCATGATTGGTTTTGAAATGTGAGGACGTGAGATTTGGCAGGGGCCAGAGGTGGAATGAGATGGTTTGTCTGTGTCCCCTCTGAAATCTCAAATTGGAGTTCTCATAATTCCTACTTGCCATGGGCAGGACCCAGTGGAGGTAACTGAATCATGAGGGCAGGTCCTTGCCATGCTATTCTCATGACAGTGAATGACTCTCATGAGATCTGATGGTTTTATAAAAGGGAGTTTCCCTGCACATACAGTCTCTTTTGCTTGCCACCAGGTAAGACATGACTTTGTTCCTCCTTTGTCTTTCACCATGATTGTGAGGCCTCCCCAGCAATGTGAAACTGTGAGTTCATTTAACTCTTTTTCTTTATAAATCACCCAATCTCAGGTATGTCTTTATTAGCAGCACAAGAACAGACTAATATAGATGTTGAATAGGCAAAGTGTTGGAAACAGATGCTGGAAGTAAAAATTGCATTGCTGACAGATCCTTTGTCTCAGTGCTAATTTTTCTTTGTGGCACTGGGCATCTATTTCCAACACAAAGTAATTCTGACAAGAAAGAACAAATCACACTTTGCAATTTCAAAATATATTACAAAGCTATAGTAATTAAAACAGTATGATATTGAAATAAAGGCAGACATAGAGACCACTGGAAGAGAATAGAATCCAGATATAAATCCATGCATATAAGTCACCTGATCTTCAACATGTTTGCCAAGAATACACAATTGCCCCTTTACCCAGCAAGTTGTGTTGGAAAAACTGGATATTTATATACAAAAGTATGAAACTGGATCTTTATCTTACACCATAGCAAAAAATCAAACAAAATGGATTCAAGACTTGAAAATAAGACGCAAAACTGTAAAACAACTAGAAGAACACATAGGAGAAAAATTTCCTGACATTGATCTAGGCAGTGAATTCACCTGATATGACACCAACCACAGACAAGAAAGCAAAAATAGACAAATCAGATTATGTCAAACTAAAAAATTTCTATGGCAAAGGAAGCAAGCAATGGAGTGAAAAAACAATCTATGAAAATCTATGAAATGTCAGAACATATTTTTAAATTATATATCAGATTGGGGTTAATTTCCAAATATATAAGAAAATCCTACAACTCAATAGCAAAAAAACTAATAATCCAATTGAAAAATGTACAAAGGGATCAAAAAGACATTTCTCCAAAAACTTACAGATGGCCAACAGTTATATAAAAAGATATCAGTAAGTCACAAATGATCAAGGAAATGAAAATCAAAACTACAGTTAAGTATCACTCCACAGCCATTGGAATGGCTGTGACAAAAAAGACAAAAACAAGTGCTGGTGAGGATTTGGAGAAATGAAAACCTTTGTAAACTGTTAATAGGAGTGCAACATGGCACAGCTGCTGTGGATAACAATATGGAGGTTTCTCAAAAAGTTGGTATGATTCAGCAATTCTGCTTCAGAATATGTATCCAAAGGAATTGAAATCTGTATCTCAAAGAAATATGAGCACTCCCATAGTCATTGCAATGCTATTTACAATAGTCAAGATAAGGATACAACCTAAATGTTCATCGATGAACGAATGCATTAAGAAACTGTGGTATGTACGTACCATGAAATATTTTTCAGGTTTTCACAAAAAATGAAAGAAGTCCAGTAGAATGTGACAGCATAGATGAAACTTGAGTTTATTTTAAGTGAAATAAGCCAGTCACAAAGAGGCACTGCTTAATACCACTTATATGAAGTAACTAAATTATCAAATTCACAGAAGCGGAAAGTAGAGTGGTGGTCACCTGGGGCAATGGGCACCAGGAAATAGTGAGTTGCTAATCAATTAGTGTAAAGAATGAGTAATGCAAGATGAATACCTTCTAGAGATCTGCTGTTCAACATTGTGCCTTTGGTTAATAATTTTGTACTGTACACTTAAAAATCTTTTCAGAGGGTACATCTCATGCTGTCTTCCTCCCAAAATTAAAAAGAAACTGATGTTCTATTAAATCAGAATTTCAAATAAACAATGAAGTTTTAGCATCGGTATATTTCATGCAATAAATGGGACATACTTATTCTAAGAAACAGTGTTGTTTATTTGGAATTCACATGTAATCGAGCATCTGTGTTTTATCTTGCAACCCCACCTCCAGGGACTCTGGCTGTTCTCTGACAAATGGTCAATTTTTGTTCTGAGAGGCAGCTAAGGTTGTCAACAGCTTCCCTGAACCCCTGGATCTCTGCATTCACATTTCCTGACAGCAGTCCTCCTGACCTTTTCCTCAGCCTTTTTAACTGTCCTGTAGCTCTATAACTATCTGTGACAAACTGGTAGTTTTATTTATTTTCCAAAAATTCCAATATTTTCTGCTTTTAAATGAAACCGAGATAGATACTAATATTCTTCTGATATAAATATATTCACTATATATATACACATACATATACACATATATGACATAAATTCTTAAATTAGGTGCTACTTATGGGTCACTTATTTTTCCAAGATGGCTTTATTTTTGTTTGTTGCTGAAATATACCAAAATATCCTGAAATATGTGGTTTGAGGGTGTTGACGGTGGCGGCTGCCATTATGCTGGTTGCAGCAGGGAAGAACAGCTGAGTCTGCACCCTTCATAAAGCCAGTGAGAGCTCTGCCCCTTCTGAGTTGGGATGGGAGCTCCCCGTGCTATGGCAGTTGCCCAAACAGCAGCTGCAGATACAGGCCTCCTCCTCTAAGGAGGAAGCAGGAGCCAGCCTTCCGGGGAGGGACTATAGCCACCCAAACTGCAAGTGTGGATCCCAGCTTCCCTGTGCTCTTGGTGGAGTAGGGAACAGGCAGGATCTGCCCTCCAGGGTGCATCTGCAGCCATCGGACCTGCAGCTGCAGACCTAGGCCTCTCGCTCTGCAAAGCAGGCAAGAACTGGGGACAAGAAGGAGACAGACCTCTTCAGAGTTGGCAGGGCGGGAGCTCCCAGGTGCAGTGTCTCTGAAGCCTGCACCCTTGTGTGCCCCGGGAAGGTCCTCCCCCTACACCCATCCCTGCAGGCTCTGTGGTGTCTGCCTGGCCTCTCTTTACTCCCAGTGCCTGCTCTGATCTCAGAGTGGGAGTTGGGGCCATGCCCAGGGGTCATGAATGGCAGTGGGAGGCAGATTGATTCCTGGGAAGAAAGGGGTGGGTCCCCTGTAAGGCCCCACCTTCAGACCAGGGAGGGCCTGAAGACTGGGGTCCTGGCTGGCAGTCTCTCAGACTCACGGTGCCTCTTCCAGCACCCATGGCCATCCATGGACCAGTTGGCACACACTTCTTCCCTCTGAGGTCGATAAAGGTCTGGCTCAGCCAGAGCAGGGCAGAGGACAGCCAGAGGGCAAGGAGAGCAGAGAGTACCCTCTCTGCTGATAGCGGGAGACAATGGAAGGACCAGATGCAGAGAGGAGTACCCTTTCTGCTGAGAGCTGAAGAGAGCACCTGCTGGCCAAGGAACCATCCACTCCTCTGAGCTATTCTAACACTAAATAAAACTCTTCTTCTCTCTTCACTTGTCTGCATGCCTCATTGTTCCTGGACACAGGAAAAGAATTGGGCAAAGCACCATGGCCACAGAGGTTTCTGGCCAGAAATCGGTCAGAAAAATCAATACTCCAGAGATCCTGTAACAGGGGGTACATTAAAATTTACGTTATTGATTTTCCTCTCTGTAGAAAAAATAATTTCATTTGTTGATTTAGATAGTTTGCAAGGTTTCATCTTTCATTTCTCTGCTTCAGTTCTCCCATTAAATTGTGAGTACTAAATGTAAAAGAATTTTATATAAACAATAACAGGACAAAAGGTCTTCACAGCACATACCATTACAGTTTTATGGATCTCCTTCTAAGTGTTAAACTCCATCATAGAAGAATTCCCAGGATATAAACTTGTTAGTTTGAATAAAATGAATGGATCTCAATATTAAATGTAATTATTGGCTGATGTATAAAAAAGGAGATGACCTCTGCAAAACTAATGCTTGATGGAATTAATTTCTTCCTCCAAATGTGACATGGCTTTTAACAAATTTTAAAATAAAACACAATATATAGCCTTCATATTGCTGTTAAAACTACACAGGTACAATAATCCAAATGCCTGAAGAAACACTTTGTTCAGGGAATTGACAGCTCTAGATATAATCTCTTAAAGTAGTATGTGAGTTATAATACACATGGTGTAATGCATATGCTTTGGAATCTAACATTATGGGATGCCATTGCGTAATTATTGGTTCTATCACTTTGTAGCAAAGTGACCTTGAGCATTTCTGAACCTCATATTTTTGTATCTGATCTTTCTCTGTAAAATGTAAAATACTTGTCATTACTTTTAGTGGCAAAAAGCAATTACTTTTGCACCAACCTAATAATATGATAGTGCCTATATCTCAATGTTGCCATGAGTTTCAAATCCAATTATAAATATATATATACATAAATGTATGTGTGCGTATATATAGTTTCTAAAGCATAGGATTGTTTTACTTTTTAATATAACTGATACTTTGTACTACTAGTTTGACTTATGTATTACTACCACTGTCAGTCACAGGTGAGAAAACTTATTAGTCAAACTACAATTTGTACCATAAATGATAACTGAATGATGAAACCAGGGAGTCCCACTCAGCATTCATCTTTCTTCAGAAAAAGACTGCTTTCTCTTTGATCTGTTTACTTCGCTGGCATCCCACATTAGTCTACATTCAAAAGTTCTTCAAAGTGGTTTAAAAAAAAAAAAAAGATACCTCCATTGTTTTCTTTAAATAAGAAAATAATATTACCAGGAATTAAAGAGAAATTTTCTTTTAATCAGGCTAATCATAATGAAATCAATATGCTTTCATTTTTCTATATTTATTCTTCTTTATAATAATATAATATTTTATTAGTAATGTTTCTATTATATACACTGCTCTCATTATCCAACACCCTCTTCATATTTTTCTATGTCTTCTAGGAAGTCAATGATGAAGTAGAAAGAGCACAGGCATGTAAATGAACATAAGTTCATACTCCAACTATAATAATGATTAGATGTGTGATTTCAGCTAAACCAGTTTACCTCCCCTAAGTTCAGCTTTCTTCTTTTTAGAAAATGTTTCTAACAGTAAGTACTTTGAATGAGTGCAGTGGAGGTGAGAATAATTCAGCTCATAACAGGAAGAAACTTATGAATAAAAAGAGACTTAAGCTTTTATCATTCAACCATAATACACCAACCTAAAATAACTCAATACAAACAAATGCATAAAGCAAAAAAAAAAAAACACATAAGGTCAGTAGTTCTCAAATCATGGCCCATAGATCTTGGGATTCACCAAGATTGTTTCAGAATATTCGTTAAGTCAAAAGTATTTGCACAATACAGTATTTTCCTTTTCTCACTGTTGAATATTTGCATTGTTACAGTAGCAAAAGCTCGTTAAAATAATGGCAACTGAATATGAATCACAAAAGAAGCCAGTTTTATGAATAAATGTTGCAAGTTAAATAACTAACGGCTAATAAACATCTACCCCATGCAGAAGAATTCCAAATAATTAAATGGTAAATTTACTTTTAAAGAGGGAAAGCACAACTCCCCAGTCTGTAAACGTGGACTGAGCAAGTGTCTTCTTTCTGAAGAGTACAGTATGGGTTTTAAAAAGGTAAATTTGCAGTGGAGAAACCTGACATATACTACCTCAGCCAGGTAATCAAGGACAGTATCAACAGTCATAAATCATGTCGATAGCATGTACCCCTTTATATGATGAAATGAAAATGTCACTTTATTGCCCCAAGCCTATAGTACCACTCTAATCATGAGAAAAACACCAGACAAATCTCAAATTATAGACATTCTTCAAAATAAAATAACTAATCAGAACTCTTCATAAGTATCAAGGTCATTAAAAAAAAAAAAAAGCAAACCCTAAGCCTACCACAGCCAAAAGGAACCCAAGGAGTGATGATTGCTAAATGTAGTATGATATCCTGGAACAGAAAAAGGGCATTAGGTAAGAACCAAGGAAATTTGAAAAAATTATGGATCTTAGGTAATCTTAATTTGTCAATGTTGATTCACTAGTTGTGATAACAGCACCAGAATTATGTAGGCTATAAATAGTAGGGAAACCAGGTATATGTTAAAAGGGAATTATTAGTATTAACTTCACAACTTTTCTGAAAACCTAAAACTACTCTCAAATAAAAACTGTATTTAAAAAGTAATTATGCCTAATAAATATTAAACTGTTCTGGAAAATAGTTTTACTTAAGAATATTCTTAATAAGGCCATAAAAATAGTTAATTCTATTCAGTCTTGACCCTTGTGAATTTTCAACATAATGTGTGACTAAATGGAAAATAAGAATAAATTAGATATGCCCTCTGAAATACGTCTCAAAAAAAAAATCCTTATTATTTGACCTGAAGAAAATACTGTCACTCTACAGTTATTTATAATTGGGTAATTGTTACTTTCTTGAAAAATAAACAGAGACTTTCATATTAAAGCAAACAACTGGGCAGTATTTGTTACCAGTGAAAACAGCTGCACTTTTGAGAAAACAACTTTTACAATCTTGCATCACAATTATTAGCATGACTTTCTTTCAATGAGGATATCATTAATTATAAAAATATGGCTTATAAATACCATATACTAAAATGTGTTAACATTTGGATGACCTGTATAATGCAGTAATCGAATCCTTCGAAATGATCATTGCTTGGTGATGCAAAATCATGAAACAACAAAGTATCTACTCTGTATACAAGATAGTGTATTAGTCTTTTCCACACTGCTATAAAGATACTACCCAAGACAGGGTAATTTAGAAAGGAAAAAGATTTAATTGATGCACAGTTCTCATGGGTGGGGAGGCCTCAAGAAACTTAGAATCATGGCAGGAAAGAGAGGCAGGCACCTGCTTCACAAGGCGGCAGGAGAGAGAGAGACAGAGAGCAGTAGAAACTGCCACTTATAAAACCATCAGATCTCTAATGACCAGTGATGATGAGCATTTTTTTATTTGTTTGTTGGCTGAATAAATGCTTCTTTTGAAAAGTATCTGTTCATATTCTTCGCCCACTTTTCAATGGGTTTGTTTTTTTTTCTTGTACATCTACTTTAGTTCTTTGTAGATTCTGGATATAAGCTGTTTTTCAGATAGGTAGTTTGAAAAATGTTTTCCCATTCTGTTGGTTGCTGGTTCACTCTAATGATTGTTTCTTTTGCTGTGCAGAAGCTCTTAAGTTTAGATCCCATTTGTCTATTTTGGCTTTTATTGTCATTGCTTTTGGTGTCTTAGTCATGAAGTCCTTGCTTATGTCTATGTCCTGAATGGTGTTCCCTAGGTTTTCTTCTAGGGTTTTTATGGTGTTAGTTCTTATGTTAGAATCTTTAATCTATCTCAAGTTAATTTCTGTTATAAAGACACATGTACACGTATGTTCGTTGCAGCACTGTTTACAATAGCAAAGACCTGGAACCAACTCAAATGCCCATCACTGACAGACTGGACAAGGAAAATGTGCACATATACACCATGGAATACTATGCGGCCATAAAAAATGAGGAGTTCGTGTCCTTTGTAGGGACATGGATGAATCTAGAAACCATCATTCTCAGATAGCTGGCACAAGAACAGAAAACCAAACACCACATGTTTTCACTCATAGGCGGATGATCAACAATGAGAACACATGGGCACAGGGAGGGGAACATCTCATACTGGGGTAGATTAGGAGGTGGGGGGCCAGGGGAGTAGGGGGACAGCAGGGAAACAGAGGGGTGGAGGGGTTGGGGAAGGATAACACTGGGAGAAATGCCTGATGTAGGCGATGATGGGACAGACACAGCAAACCACCATAGCATATGTGTACCTGTGCAACAATCCTGCAGGATGAGCACTTGTACAATTAAAAAAAAAAAGGAAAAAAACTATCATATCTCTTGAGAGTTCACTCACTATTGATAAGAACAGCATGGGGAAACCACCCCCATGATCCAATGACCTCCCACCAGGTCCCTCCCTGGTCACCTGGGGATTATAATTAAAGATGAAATTTGAGTAGGGACACAAAGCTAAACCATATCCGATAGGATAATGAATTTCTAACATAGGGTAGTTTTTTAAAAAAGCTCATTGATACAGTTCAGAAATTTTCACTTGTCTCACTTTAGCATAGTGGCAAAGAACAATATCCACAATAATCTAAAAATGCTATTCAAAATACTTCTTCCTTTTCTAGCTACATATGTGTGGGAGGCCAAAATGTCTTTACACACTTTTACCAAAACAATATATACCAACATATTGAATACAAAATCAGATGTGAGAATTTAACATCCTTCTATTAAGCAAGATAGTGAAGGGAGTTTCAAAAATGTAATGTCACTGTTCCCACATTTAAGGAACAAATACTGTTATTTTTCATGATAGATGTAATATTTGTGTTAAAATGGATTTATTTCACTGATATTTTAAATGAATGAATAATAAAACTACTTCAATTTCTGATAAAATAAATATTAATAGATATAGCCCACATAAGGCAAAATATGTTGAGCAATTTTAATATTCCTTAAGAGTGTAAAGGTTTCTTGAAGTCAAACAGTTTAGGAGCTACTGTATTAGGCAATCACAGATATGTGAAAAGGGACAGAATCTTTAATATTATTGAGAAATTACTGTTAAATATTTTAGGTGGGATAATGTTATAATGGATTTTAGTTTCTGAGACCCAATCATTTAGGTAAAGATGCTTAAATATTCACATAAGATGATTTGGTATCTGGGACAAAATAATCTGAAAGAGGGGGTTGAGTTGTGCAATGGATGGCACATAGATGAAATAAGACCTTTGATAGGTTTCTAGATATTTGGTGATGTAAATTTGGGATTTTAATATAATATCTTTTCTACTCTTACATGATAAAATATTTCATCTTTATTTTAATATCTAAGCAAAATATACCACTTATATTCTGATTACTTTTGCTTTTTATTGCCTGATGGCTTCTAGTTACAGCATGTGTTAATTGACTTTTTTTCTTCTTGATGTCTAGTATCTAGCACAGTTCCCTGCATATTCTCAAGAATTGCCCATTGCATGTGAAATAAATTAATGTCTCTTCTCATCTACTTTGCAGTATGTGTTTCCCTCCGCCTCATTGTCTGTTCATGCATTTCTCACTGATGTCTTATATTCAAAATCTCAGAGAGACAATTCTTGGTTTTCTAATTGAAACAAGGTAACAATTTACCTATTGTAAAGAATTTTAATTTGCAACCACATTAGACAATGCAAATTGTCTTCCAGTAAGTTTTATGTGCCTGGTCTAATTAGCTGTGTTCCACAATGGCACAGTAACCCATATACCAAACATGTCTCAAACATAGACTATTAGATGACAAAGATATGACTATTTTAAAAAGATAGTCTGTGAAACCTGACTGGATCTTTGCTTGTCATTAGAGTATACTGGATTTAAGCTTGGTGTTTAGAGAGGCAAAGGTGCACGTAAATATCTTCCAGACTCCCAAAGAAAACGTTCCAACTCCCACAACTGCTCATTCAGTTTATTTTCACAAAGCCTTTCTATTCAGTAATTAAAGATATGACTTAGTGTGCAAATATCCCCATGATCAGTTAAACAGTAATTAATATTAAAGTATAAATGTCTAATTATTGATGCTTTTCTGAAAGTAGTTTTGACCAAGGAAAAATGTTATTAAAACAAAAAGGGGGTATCAGAAAATGATAAATATGAGAAAAGGGAAAGAGCTTTGAAAGACAAGAGGTACTGGAACAAATGCACACTCTGACCCAGAACAAACTTTGCTCCTATAAATATAGAAAATCTATAAATATTACATTTAATACAATATCTCAGGGAAAGAGTTTCTCTTTGGCTTTCTGTTCACTTATCCAGACATAGTTTGTTCTGATAACATTTAGATTCAGTTCTATAAAACACCTTAAGCAAAAAGAAATATTCTGATATCACTGACTATAGGCCCCATCATTCAAAAATCCTATGGACAAACCTGTATCACCATTTATCAAGAACTGTGCTATCTCATAGACTCCATCTTTAGCATTGTCAGCAACAAAGAGTACATCATCAATCTTCCTTCTTTTTTCCTTTTTTTTGTAAAGTTGGCTCTGTAACATTTTTGAATGAAAAGAATTACTTTCTTATTCCACTGTGATGAACACTAAAATAACATTTCTCAGTAGCTCAGACATAAGCATTGGGGAATAGATGTTTTATGAGGTTCTGCTTATGGTTTTTGTGCCTTGGTTTAACGCATATAAATTTAGTATGTATCATGTTGTAATTTAATGGTTATGTTCATTTGCTAGGGCTACTGTAACAAAATGCCACTGACTAGGTGACATCAACACGGCAAATTTATTTTCCCACAGTTCTGGAAGCTAGAAATCCAGATCAGGATTTGGTTTGTGATATGGTTTGGCTTTCACTTTTAATTGTAATAATTTCCACATCTGTATCATGGGAAGGACCCAGTGGAAGGTAATTGAATCATTGGGGCAGGTTTTTCCTATGCTGTTCTCATGTTGGTGAATGAGTCTCTTGAGATCTGATGGTTTTATATAAAGGGAGACCCCTGCACAAGCTCTCTTGCCTGCTATCATGTAAGAGACATGACTTGCTACTCATTCACCTTCTCTTATGATTGTGAGGCCTCCCCAGACATGTGGAACTGTGAGTCAATTAAATCTCTTTTCTTTATAAATTTCCCAGTCTTGGGTATGTTTTTATTAGCAGCATGAGAATGGACTAATACAGCAAATTGGTACCAGTAGAGTGGGATGCTTCTGTAAAGATACCCAAAAATATGGAAGCGACTTTGGAACTAGGTAACAGGCAGAGGCTGGAACAGGGCTCAGAAGACAGGAAGATGTGGGAAAGTTTGGAACTTCCTAGAGGCTTGTTGAATGGTTTTGACCAAAATGCTGATAGTGATATGGACAGTAAAGTCTAGGCTGAGGTGGTCTCAGATGAAGATGAACTTGTTGGAACTGGAGTAGAAGTCACTTTTGCTGTACAGAGACTGGTGGCATTCTGCCCATACCCTAGAGATCTGTGGAACACTGAATTTGAGAGACATGATTTAACGTACCCAGTCGAAGAAATTACTAAGCAGCAATGTGCCCAAAAGGAAGCAGAGCATAAAAGTTTGGAAAATTTGCAGGCTGATGCAACAGAAAAGAAAACCCCATTTTCTGGGGAGGAATTCAAGCCTGCTGCAGAAGTTTGCATAAGTAACAAGGATCCCAATGTGTATTACCAAGACAATGGGGAATATGTTTCCAGGGCATGTCAGAGACCTTTGCAGTGGTCCCTCCCATCACAGGCCTGAAGCACAGGAGGAAAACAAGGCTTCACTGACTGGGCCCAGGGCCCCCCTGCTGTGTGCAACCTAGGGACTTGGTGCCCTGTGTCCCAGCTGCTCCAGCTGTGGCTAAAAGGGGCCAAGGCACAGCTCAGGTCATGACTCCAGAGGGTGCAAGTCCCAAGCCTTGGCAACTTCCATGTGATATTGAGCCTGTGGTTACACAGAAGTCGAGAAGTGAGGTTGGCAACCTCTGCTGCCTACATTTCAGAGGATCTATGAAAATGCCTGAATGTCTAGGCAGAAGTTTGCTGCAAGAGCAAAGCCCTAATGGAGAACCTCTGCTAGAGCAGTGCAGAAGAGAAATGTGGGGTCAGAGCCTGCACACGGAATCCCCACTGGAGCACTGCCTACTGGAGTTGTGAGAAGAGAGGCACTTTCCTCCTCATTCCAACCTACCCCAGGACAGTAGATCCATTGATAGCTTGCACTGTGTGCCTGGAAAAGTCACAAACACTCAATGTCAGCCAATGAAAGCAGTCATGAGGGGAGGTATACCCTGCAAAGCCACAGGGGCAGAGCTGCCCAAGGCCTTGGTAGCCCAGTTCTTACATCAGTGTGCCCTGGATGGGAGACATGGAGTCAAAGGAGATCATTTTGGAGGTTATGATTTGACTGCCCCTCTGGATTTTGAACTTGCATGGGGCTTGTAGTCCCTTCATTTTGGCCAATTTCACCCTGTATTTACCCAGTGCCTGCACCTCTACTGTATTTAGGAAGTAACTAACTTGCTTTTGATTTTACTGGCTCATAGGCAAAAGTGATTTGCCTTTTCTCAGATAAGACTTTGGACTATGGACTTTTGAATTAATGTTGAAGTGAGTTAAGACTTTGAGGGACTGTTGGGAAGGCATGATTGGTTTTGAAATATGAAGACATGAGATTTTGGGATGGGCCAGGGGCAGAATGATATGGTTTGGCTCTGTGTCCCTACCCAAATCTCACCATGAATTGTAATAATTCTCACAAGTCATGGGAGGGACTCGGTGGGAGGTAATTGAATCTTGGGGGTGGAGTTTCTCCTATGCTGTTCTCATGAGAATAAAAAAGTCTCATGATATCTGTTGGTTTCATAAATGGGAGTTCCACTGCACATGCTCTTTTTCCTGCCACCATGTAAGACATGACTTTGTTCCTTATTCACTTCTGCCATGATTGTGAGGCCTCCCCAGCAACATGGAACTGTGAGTTCATTTAACCTCTTTCCTTTATACATTACCCATGTTCAGGTATGTCTTTATTAGTAGCATGAGAACAGATAAATACAGTTTGTTTTCTCCAGTGGCCTCTCTCCTTCACTTACAGATGGCTGCCTTCTCACAGTGTCCTTAATGGTCTTTCCTCTCTGCCTGAATCTTTGGGGTGTCTCTGGGTACCGAAATTTTCTATAAGGACACCAGTCAGGTTGAATTAGACTCCACCATAACTGCTTCATTTTAAGTCAGTGACTTCTTAATGGCCCTGTCTTCTAATATTCACATTCTTAAGTACTAGTGTTAGGTCTTCATATGAATCTTTTGTGGTAACAGAATTACCACATAACAGTGTTAATCTCTGAATACAACTAGGAGTAAAACAAATATAATACTAGTTTTCCTGATGCTTATATTTTAGTGAAAGCAGAGTTTTAATATGCAGGTAAATGTATAAATAAATCACTGTGATACAAATTATTAAAGAAATAAGAACTGAATGTAATATGCTTCAGTAGGATGCTTAGTTGATGCCTCTCCAAGGATGTAATATTCCATCCAAATAATGAGATAATGTGCACCTTTCAGTAAATTTGAAAATCTTGCTATCAGATATAATAGCATCATGTGATAAGGCCCTGTGAAAAAGAAAACCTGTATGTATTCTAAGACATTATCATAGGCTTTTATTGAGGTAATATAGTAAGCAAGAACACAGCTAGGCTCTAAGTTTGTAAAGACTGACAGAAACCAAATGGCACAGGACATTGTAGGTTATAGCAAAGTATGAAGGTTATGATTTAGGTTTGAGAAAAAAATTATAATTATTCCAGTTGGTTGGAATAATTATGCTATTCCAACCAACTGGAATAGCATAATTATTTTATGGTTTTTAAAATTTTATTTTGCTTTCTTGAATATAAATGGGGTGGGGCATAAAAGATTTTTCAGTAATTTAAAGATGAAATGAAGGTTGGAGTAGGAAGCAGTAGCAGAGAGGAAAACAGTGAATAGAATTAAAACATATTTTGGAGGCAGGTAAGTGCTTATGCAGTTTGGCATTGCTCCACGTCAAAACCTGGTAAGGATCTAAGAACTTTTGTTTCTACTTGTAAACCAAACAGCTAGTCTGTTTCATTGATACTGACAGATGAAACGAGCATCCTAGGTCACACAGAAAGAAAAATATCATGTTTTCACTTATTTGTGGGATTTAAAAATTCAAACTATTGAACTCAAGGACATTCAGAGTAGAAGAATAGTTACCAGAGGCTGGGAGGGTCCAAGGGGTTTTGGGAGTATCTATGGATGGTTAGTGGGTACAAAAATAGTTGGAAAGAATGAATAAGACCTACTATGATAGTACAATATAACTATAGTCAATAACGTAATTTTACATTTTAAAATAACTAAAAAACAATAACTGGATTGTTTGTAACACAAAGGATAAATGTACGAGTGGATGGGTACCTCATTCTCCATGCTGTGATTACACATTGCATGCCGATGTCACATCTCATATACCCCATAAATATATATACCTACTATGTACCCACAAAAATTATAGATTAAAAAATGCTCCTAGGTCAGATCCAGAGCAGTTTACTAAAGCAAGTGGTCATTATATTTAAGATCTAGGACCATATCAATCCAACAAGAGAAACCAGGTTGCTAAAGCTAATTTCTGTGTGTCTGCTGCAGCTCTTTGGGAAAACTAGCACGTTGATCCTTAAGAAGACGGCATAATGTGCAGTAATGATCAGGGTAAAATCTCTAATTTTCAAAATAGTCTTATACAGCCTTCTATCAGTTTCACCCTGAGTGTGACCCAGGACAGTGCAGTGATAGATGACCCTTATTGTGAAAATACATTCAGTATGTTTATTTCCTTGGGGCCTTCCACTGAGATTGCAGAGATGGTTTCTGCAGAGATCATTTTACAAGACAGGCCTAAAATGAGTATAATGGTCATTTGTAAGTCAGGGGCTAATTGTATGTCAAAACACTACACAGAATTTCACCTATTCAGGTGAGGGGTCAGATCATCTCAGAGGAGGGTGTTGGAAGATCATAACATTTTTACATCCTAAAGTAATAGGTCATGGACAGAGAGGTTCATTGAGAAATGGGTCATGGAGATAATCTGTGTTAGAATATAAAACATACATCCACATTTAATAGTATTTTCTAGGTGAATGACTTAATGTTCCATCTGATTGTGAATAAGACAGTAAAAAAGGTAACCCTGTATTTCAAACCAAATATACCTCATGTACAGTTAAAAACAAACATTTATTAATTTTGATAAGACATTAACATGTACATGGAGATTCAAGGACACACACTATAAAACCTCTGATAATCTATGGATGAAATTCAGACGTTCAAATAGAATAATTGACTACTGAATAATTTTATGTACTGTTAGATCAGGTAAATTGTAATATTGAGAATAGTGGCATGTTTAACAGGGAAAACATTACTATTTCATTAATACAATTTTAGGATTAAGTAATCAATTACACAACTGTTTACTGAGCATGGTGTTAGTTATATATAAAACCTAAATAATCCATGGCTCTAGAAAGTATGACATGCTCTATATTATACGACAAGATTCTCTGATAATTGTTTGGCTACCTTTTATGACTTGCTTCCTGTTATATTTTCAATATATAGGTTCTATTTGACACTCAATGTGCTGCTGGAAGTGGAATGGATGGGTAAGGAAAATATACTTTTACCCTTTTTGTTTTTCACTAAAGCAAAATTGGTAGACAGTTCACTGAGACAGCCCTCCAAATGAGGCATGTTGTTTCAAAACATACCTTTTTGGTTTTCAAAACACAGAAAAAATAATATTATTTGCACTATTTGTAACACAATACTATCAAGATAAAAACCTGGATAAAATAATCCACAAGGGTAGCTATAATCAAGGAAAAGCCACACACATGTAGTCCCAAAGCTGCCAGTCAAATAAAAGGAAGGAAAGAGAAAGGACGAAATGAAGAACTAAATATTGAAACAAAAGACAGTCCATATGAGTGTAAGGAAAGGAGAAAGACTGCTTGTAAAATGTGTTAGACATGGTGATCAAGGAAGAAAATAGCTATAAACAGGGCAATATCCTGAGTCACTAGTAGCATGAAGTGGAAGTACTACAGAGATCTGTGAGGGAGTTGGCAAGAAGTAGCACTGAATAGCTGGTATAATTAAATAAAACTAGTACAACCAGCAATATGAAACACTCTGAATTAAGAGCTTCGTAGCAAGTGCAGCTGGACCCAAGATGGTCCAGCTCTGTGCGGGGAAGGGTGTCCGCCATTACTGAGGCAGTCCACCATGACAGAGGTAGTCCGCCATTTCTGAGGTAGTTCTAACTATACCTCTGTAAGCAAAATTGCAAGGAAGTTCACACAGCAGCTCAGCAGAGCCCATGGCAGCTCAGCCATGCCTCTGCTGGCTAGGCAGCGGCACGTAATGAACTTACAAATAAAGCCCCACCTTCCTAGGACAGAGCACCTGGGAAAAAGGTGTTTATGAGTTCCACTGCAGCAGACTTAAATGTACCAGCCCAGCAGCACTGAATGGAACAGAGCTCACAGCTCCGTACTTGAGCTCCTATAAGGGACAGAATGTCTCCTCAGCAGCTCCCCAACCCCCGTATATCCAAAGAGACGCCTCATAAAGGACAGCTCAGGCTGATATCTGGCAGGTGTCCTTCTGGGATGAAGATAACAGCAGAAGAAACTGGCAGCAACCCTTACTGTCCTGCAGCCACCTCAGGTGATCTCCAGGCAAGCAGGTTCTGGAGTGGACCTCCAGCAGTCCAACAGCAGAGGGGCCTGACTGTTAGAAGGAAAACTAAGAAACAGAAAGAAGTAACTTCATCATCAACAGAAAGAACATCCACTCAGAGACCACATCCAAAAATCACCAACTACAAAGACCACAGGTAGATAAATCCACAAAGATGGGAAGAAACTATTGCAAAAGGATGAAAACACCCAAAACCAGAACACCCCTTCTCCTCTAAGGGATCACAGCTCCTCACCAGCAAGGGAACAAAGCTAGATGGAGAATGAGTCTGATGAATTGACAGAAACAGGCTTCAAAAGGTGGGTAATAACAAACTTCTCTGAGCTAAGAGAACATGTTCCAACCCAATGCAAAGAAACTAAGAACCCTGAAAAAAGGTTTGATGAAATGCTAACAAGAATAAACAGCTTAGAGGAGAATATAAATGAATTGATGGAGTAGTAAAACATGAGAACTTCACAAAGCATACACAAGTTTCAATAGCTGAATCGACCAAGTAGAAGAAAGGATAACAGAGATTGAAGATCAACTCAATGAAGTAAAATGAGAAGGCAAGATTGGTGAAAAAGGGTGAAATGAAATGAACAAAGCCTCTAAGAAATATGGGATTATGTGAAAAGAGCTAATATACCTCTGATAGGTGTACCTGAATGTGATGGAAAGAATGAATCCAAGCTTGAAAACACTCTTCAGGATATTATCCAGGAGAACTTCCCCAACTTAGGAAGGCAGGCCAATATTCAAGTACAGGAAATACAGAGAACACCAGAAAGATATTCCTCAAGAAGATCAAACCCAAGGCACATAATTGTCAGATTCACCAGGGTTGAAATGAAGGAAAAAAAATGCTATGGGCAGCCAGAGAGAAAGGTCAGGTTATCCACAAAGGGAAGCCCATCAGACTCACAGCAGATCTCTTGGCAGAAACCCTACAAGCCAGAAGAGAGTGAAGGCCAATATTCAATGTCCTTAAAGAAAAGAACTTTCAACCTAGAATTTCATATCCAGCCAAACTAAGCTTCATAAACAAAGGAGAAATAAAATCCTTTATGAATAAGCAATTGCTTAGAGATTTCATCACCATGAGGCCTGCCTTACAAGAGCTCCTGAAAGAAGCACTAAACAAGGAAAGGAACAGCCAGTAACAGCCACTCCAAAAACGTACCAAATGGTAAAGAGCACTGACACAATGAAGAAACTGCATCAACTAATGGGCAAGACAACCAGCTAGCATCAAAATGGCAGTTCAGATTTACACATAACAGTATTAACCTTAAATGTAAATGGGCTAAATTCCCCAATCAAAAGGCAGAGACTGGCAAATTGGATAAAAAGTCAAAACTCATCAATGTGCTGTATCCAGGAAACCCATCTCACATGCAAGGACAAAAATGTGCTCGATATGAAGGGATGGAGGAAGATTTAGCAAACAAATGGAGAAAGAAAAAAGGAGCTGCACTCCTAGTCTCTGCTAAAACAGACTTTAAACCAACAAAAATCAAAAGAAACAAAGAAGGGCATTACATAATGGTAAAAGGATCAATGCAACAAGAAGAGCTTTATGTATCTGGGTGCTCCTGTATAAATACACACCCAATTCAGGAGCACCCAGATACATAAAGCAAGTTCTCAATAACCTACAAAGAGACTTAGACTCCCACATAATATTGGGAGACTTTAACACTCCACTGTCAATATTAGACAGATCAACGAGACACAAAATTAACAAGGATATCCAGGACTTGAACTCAGATCTGGACCAAGCAAACCTAATAGACACCTATAGAACTCTCCACCCCATATCCACCAAATATACATTCTTCTCAACACCACATCACACCCTACTCTAAAACTGACCACATAATTGGAAGTAAATCACTCCTCAACAAATGCCAAAGAACAGAAATCATAACAGTCTCTCAGACTGTAGTGCAATCAAATTAGAATTCAGGAGTAAGAAACCAACTCAGAACCACATAACTTCATGGAAACTGAACAACTGGCTCTTGAATGTTGACTGGATAAACAATGAAATGAAGGCAAAAATAAAGATGTTCTTTGAAATCAACAAAAATGAAAACACAACGTACCAGAATATCTGGGACACATTTAAAGCAGTGTCTAGAGAGAAATTTATAGCAATAAATGCCCACATGAGAAGAAAGGAAATACTGAAAATTGACACCCTATCATCAAAATTGAACGAGCTAGAGGAGTAAGATCAAAAATCTCAAAAGCTAACAGAAGACAAGAAATAACTAAGATCAGAGCAGAACTAAAGCAGACAGAGACACAAAAAACCCTTCAAAACATCAATAAATCCAGGAGCTGGTTTTTTGAAAAGATCAACAAAATACATAGCTAGCCAGATTAATAAAAAAGAAAAGAGAGAAGAATCGAATAGATAAAATAAAAAACGATGAAGGGGATATCACCACCGATTCCACAGAAATACAAACTACCATCAGAGATTACTACAAACAACTCTATACACATAAACCAGTAAACCTGGAAGAAATGGATAAACTCATGGACACTTGCACCCTCCCAAATCTAAACCAGGAAGAAGTTGAAACCCTGAAAAGACCAATAACAAGGGCTGAAGTAGAGGCAGCAGTTAATAGCCTACCAACCAAAAAAAGCCCAGGTCCAAATGGGTTCACAACCATATTCTACCAGATATACAAAGAGGAGCTGGTACCACTCCTTCTGAAACTATTCCAAACAATCCAAAAAGAGGGAATCCTTCTTAAATCATTTTATGAGACCAACATCATCCTGATACCAAAACCTGGCAGAGACTCAGCAAGAAAAGAAAACTTCAGGCCAATATCCATGATGAACATAGATGCAAAAATCTTCAATAAAATACTGGCAAACCGATTGCAACAGCACATTAAAAAGCTTATCCATCATGATCAAGTAGGCTTCATCCTGGGGATATAAGGCTGGTTCAACAAATGCAAGTCTATAAATGTAATCCACCATATAAACAGACCCAAAGGCAAAAACACATGATTATCTCAATAGATACAGAAAAGGCCTCTAACAACATTCAACAACCCTTTATGCTATAAACTCTCAATAAACTAGGTATTGATCCAATGTATCTCAAAACAATTAAAAGCTATTTATGACAAACCCACATACAATATCATAATGAATGAGCAAAAACTGGAAGCATTCCCTTTGAAATCTGGCACTAGACAAGGATGCCCTCTCTCACCACTCCTATTCAGTCTAGTATTAGAAGTTCTAGCCAGAGCAATTAGGAAAGGAAAAAAAAGCATATTCAGTTGGGAATGGAGGAAGTCAAATTGTCTCTATTTGCAGACTACATGATTGTATATTTAGAAGACCTCACTGTCTCAGCCCGAAATCCCCTTAAACTGATAAGCAATTTCTGCAAAGTTTCAGGATACAAAATCAATGTGTAACAATCACAAGCATTCCTATACACCAATAACAGACTTAAAGAGAGCCAAATCAAGAATGAACTGCCATTCACAATTGATACAAAGAGAATAAAATACCTAGGAATACAACTAACAAAGGATGTAAAGGACCTCTTCAAGGAGAACTATAAACCACTGCTCAAGGAAATAGGAGAGGACACAAATAGATGGAAAAACATTCCATGCTCATGGTTAGGAAGAATCAATATTGTGAAAATGGCCATACTGCCCAAAGTAATTTATAGATCCAAGGCTATCCCCATCAAGCTACCTATGACCCTCTTCATAGAACTGGAAAAAAACACCTGGAACTTATATGAAACCAAAAGAGAGCCTGCATAGTCAAGACAATCCTAAGAAAAAAGAACAAAGCTGGAGGCAACATGCTATATAACTTCAAACTATACTACAAGGCTACAGTAATCAAAACAGCACGGTACTGGTACCAAAACAGAGATATAGACCAATGGAACAGAACAGAGGCCTTGGAGGCAACGCCACAAATCTACAACCATCTGATCTTTGACAGACCTAACAAAAACAAGCAATGGGGAAAGGATTCCCTGTTTAATAAGGTGTTGAGAAAACTGGCTAGCCATGTGCAGAAAGCAGAAACTGGACCCCTTCCTGAAACCTTACACTAAAATTAACTCTAGATGGATTAAAGACTTAAACATAAGACCTAACACCATAAAAACTCTAGAAGAAAACCTAGGCAAAACCACTCAGGACATGCGCATAGGCAAGGACTTCATGACTAAAACACCAAACGCATTGGCAACAAAAGCCAAAATAGACAAATGGGATCTAATTAAACTCCAGAGCTTCTGTACAGCAAAAGAAACAGTCATTAGAGTGAACTGGCAACCAACAGAATGGGAAAAAATTTTTGGAATCTACCCATCTGGCAAGGGCTAATATGCAGAATCTACAAAGAACTAAAACAGATTTACAGGAAAAAAACAACCCCATTAAAAAGTGGGAATGGATATGAACAGACACTTTTCAAAAGAAGACATACATGAGGCCAACAAACATATTTAAAAATGTTCATCATCACTGGTCGTTAGAGAAATGCAAATCAAGACCACATTGAGATACCATCTCACTCCAGTTAGAATGGCAATCATTAAAAAATCTGGAGACAATAGACGCTAGAGAGGATGTGGAGAAACAGGAACACTTTTACACTGTTGGTGGGAGTGTAAATTAGTTCAACCATTGTGGAAGACAATGTGGCAATTCATGAAGGATCTAGAAATAGAAATTCCTTCTGACCCAGCAATCTCATTACTCAGTATATATCCAAAGGATTATAAATCATTCTATTATAAAGACACCTGCACATGTATGTTCATTGTAGAGCTGTTTACAATAGCAAAGACCTGTAACCAATGCAAATGCCCATTGATAATAGACTGGACAAGGAAAATATGGCACATATACACCATGGAATATTATGCAGCCATAAAAGGATGAGTTCGTGTTGTTTGTAGGGACATGGATGAATCTGGAAACCATCACTCAGCAAACTGACACAAGAACAGAAAATCAAACACCACATGTTCTCATTCATAGGCAAGTGTTGAACAATGACAACACATGGACACAGGGAGGGGAGCATCACACACTGGGTCTGTTGGAGGGGAATAGTGGAGGAACAGCGGGGTGGCTAGGGAGGTCAGGGAGGGATAACATGGGGAGAAATGCCAGATATCGGTGATGAGGGGATGGAGGCAGCAAATCACATGGCCGTGTATGTACCTATGCAACAATCCTGCATGATCTGCACATGTATTCCAGAATCTAAAGTGCAATAAAATAAAATATTAAAAAATAAATAAATAAAAAGTATAGTTCAAAATGCTCCAATAATTTTAGCTAGGGTTTCATTTTTTAAACAAATCTGATCACCTAGATCCTTTAATTAAAACAACTACAATACTAACACTACAATACTAACACCATAATACTAAGAGCTGCAACAATAAAAACCTCTGTGAACTCTTCATTGCAAGCCAATCATCACTCTCTGGTCTGTAATGTCAGTGCTGTGTTACAATACTTACAAATATCCTTTGCACATACTGTTTTCTTTCTCTTAAAGCCCTCCACCTTTTGTACTTGGAAAACTTCTAATTCCATTCCGTAATCAGTTTCACAGAAAACTCCTCAAATTCTTTCAAGCAAAGTTAATTGTTTTTGTCCCTTTGGTAAAGGTTTAAGCCATTTTAGCACTAATCATATGGTACTGTAATATTTTTGCATTCCTGCTTCACCCCTCACAGCAAGGTCCTCTAGGTCAGAGATCATGAACACTTCACGTCTCATTCTTTTATTTTGTAACCCAGTGCTTAGTGTATGTGATAGTTAAATGAAAATTATCAAATGAAGTTTTTCTTCATGACTGATTGGGTGTCAGGAAAAATAAATGGGTTTGTTACAAAGCAGAGAAGCAAGCATTACTCTTGAGAGCAAAGCATATTTGGAAAAGTAGAATGTATCATTGTAGTGTTCCCTGATATTTTACTGTGATGTATGTCCTAAGAGATAGAGGAAGAAATACCACCTCTTTTAGCCCAATCTAGTTACTAGTTGTGCTGAGGCACCAGTAGGATCTTTGGATTATACACAAAAATAATTGCATATCAGAACCAGAGACTGAGTTTGTGGTTCCCCCTGGTGGGCTTTTTCTTGTTTTCATGGCTGCCTTCCTATATATTCAGCAATCCTGGCCATTTGATAGATTGCTGCAGGCATTTAAGGTTCTATAATTGATGAGTTTCCAACCACTATTTCTTTTTCATTGATTTCTAATTATCATTCAGTCTATTACTATTGATCATGTCACATGCTTTGCAATGTAGAAATTCTATTGTTGGAGATTCTCTAGGAATATAAAATCTTTAGCTATACAACTTCAAGTGAAAGTGCCTTCAGTACTTTTTAAACTAAGTTTCCTGCTTTCATATAAAAATTTGCACAGTATCTATGGATCTTACTAAGTCTATTAAAAATACATTTATTTTAAATTATATCTTTTTTGACATGTGGATGGTAGAGTTGCACTTTCTTGTTTCTATGAAGTTCAAGATGTCTATTTGACTTGTTCAACAAATAGAAGGCTGCTGATCACTGCACAGGCTAGCCTTTAAACCCCACCCATCTTCTCTCCATTGATCATCACTGGTGCCAGTAAGTGTTTCTTAATGATGCCACATCAGCCTGAGTCACTGAATGAGAATGAAATAAAGTGAATGTCCTGTGAATCATTAACCACCCCCACCCTGGGTCATATACATTGAACTGAAATGGACACAAATTGTAAGAAACAAATAAAACTGTGTAGTATGAAGTCATTGATTTTGTTGGCTTGTCATCCTTGCAATTTAACCTGAATTACCCGTCTATACTGTGCCAAATATTAAAGTGAAAATGGTCACTCTTTTGTTGTAATACTGTGTTTCTTTACCATAACCAAATATTATTTTGAGGAATAAATGAGGTTAATAGTCCCCAGGAATTTCGAATGACTGTTAGTTTTCATTCATTCTGCTTCCATCTAATCACGAGCAAACATTATTTTTACCAAGGGAAAGATAATTCAATCTGCTCAGAATCAAGAATATTAGTTTAAAACACCTTTAGGAATGAATTAAATAATTTTATGGGCATATTTTGCTTATATGTGTTATTCAAATTATTCTCAAGCTTCCCCATGAATTTAGGTTGCAACTGTGCATGTACAAAATTAAATGGTTTTCAATGTCACTGTGTTCTATTCATTGTTCCCTAAGCCTGCTTCCAGGAATTAATGTCCTGAATGTTCAAAATGTTTGCTTTCTTTGATTATACTGTTGATGTTAGTGAGAAAATAAACAATAGAAATGTTAATACAAATTTTAAAAATGAGAAAGCCTGAATGCAACACAATTTGAAAAACTAAATATTAGGAAAACTGTCCCTTACTTTATAAAATCATTTTTTTTTTAATTTTTAGATTCCATATGTGAGTGCAACTATTCAGTGCTCGTCCTTCTGTGCCTGGCTTATTTTACTCAACCTAATGTCCTCCTGGGTCACCCATGTCGATGCAAATGACAGAAGTAAACAGTGGAAGAGTGGTTATCAGAGTTTGTGGAGGGACAGTGGAAGGGAAGACTGGGAGATGATGAGCAATGGATACAAAGTTACAATTAAATAGGAAGAATTATCTTTGATGTTCTCTTACTCACTATGGTAAGTACAGCAAATAACTATGCAGTGTATATTCCAAGATAGTTAGAAATAAACATTTTGGATGCTGGTATCACAAAGAAATGATTGGTGTTTCAAGTGATGGCTATCATAATTACCCTGATTTGATCATTATCCTATGGATACACGTACCGAAACATCATATTTTATCTCAGAAATAAGTACAACTATTATGTGTCAATTACAAATTAAACAAATAATTTAAAAATTAAGAAACTGTCAAACTAAAAAGAGGTGTAAGAATAGGATGAAAACACATTGCAAATAAAAAATAATCACAGATGAATAGAAACAAAAGAATGATGTAGTAATCAATAGCTTTTCTGATTATATGTTGTATGGAAGGTTACAATATATGGTTGTGCTCTTCATTCAAAAATCATCACCACCATTTTGAGCTGGCAAACCAAATGGCATCATGCGTTCCCTAGAGGTACAGCCCAACAAAGAGGCCATGTCTAGACCACAGTTCTTGAATGAAGAAAAAGTCACATTCCCCAAGTTTACATCTATTTCTAAAACAAACTTCAATTTCTATGATGCTTATTTAAACACTCACACCATTCAAAGTTCAATTTCAAGAGTTTCACAGTTAAATAATATACTATCTGAGAAAAAAGAAGAATGTTTTCCTTTTTCTGTGTGTTTCCATTAGCATTAACCATAGTTTCATGGTTAATGGTCGTTTTGTCATAATACATTTCATTCCATTGCATCAAAAGAAACCTAATTATCTCGTTTTCTGATTCATCAGTCACACACACACACGTATTTGGAAGAATATGTAGACATACAGGGTTCCCCAATCACCCTAATTCTTACATATTTACATATGTACACATATATGCATATATACATATATTGGTAAATGAAGAGTTAGCTGTAACCCTTTTATTTACGCATCCATTTTCACCCACACATTTACATAAAAGCAGTGGGGTCTTATTAGACCATATTCATATGACCCCTTACTTTCAAATCCACAATTATCTTATGGTTTGATGTGGTCTTACCCAAGGACAGATTACCACATTTGAGGACAAATACAGAGAACTTAAAATGTGCACTGGAGGAGATGAAAACCCTTGTCTCTGCCCTATGGTCCACAACATATGAGCTCCTTGATTCTAGCTCTATAAAGTAGATCGAGATCAAATGTGTTTTACATCTGGCATTCTGAAAGATTTTTTTTTTCCTTAAAAAGTTTGTCTATAGGAGGTGTATATGAACTATAATGCTTGGAGTCTGAATTATGAACAGTTGACTTCAAAAATATCCAAGAGAAAAAATTTTTATCACGTGAAGTTAATTAGACCAACTGCTTACCTTAAGGGTGCACATCACTGACAAAGTCTAAATAGTATGGCAGAAGAGGTTAGGTGAGTAAACTTGTTTATGATGTTTCAGTTTCTGGACTAAAGTGATTTACTACAGGTTTTTAAGGTAGGGAAGTGCTTAGGTTTGATAAAAGACTGTGTTGTAATATTTCAAGATAATTAAACACTTTGAGGCTGAGGCAAGAGTCTTGAAATGAGTCTTGATACATATACTGTTATCTAATAAGCAAGCCCTATACCCATATGAACAACATATTGTTCTCATTGGAGAGGTGTTTGCCCAGAGGGGCAAACTATATTCCTGGGCAATTGGTGAATTGGTGTGCAGGATTTTCCTGAGGGAACAAATTCTTTATTGCTTACAGGCTTAACGTCATGCATTTAAAAGAGTAACAAATAGTTTTGAGTCACGATTCTCTTTCCCAATGGTTAAGCTCTATATATACAAGTGATTCCAATCCTTAAAACTATCCTTTCTTCTATTTTTACAATGCCTTTAAATTTATTACATCAGAAACAAAATAGTATTTCTTCTTTGAGTTGTGGACAGTGGTGTGTTGGTGGAGTTGACTTACACAAACTTGTGGCAGCCCTTTGTAAACATCTCTCTCAATTTCACGATGTACTTCCATCTTTGACTGATTTGTTTTGTTATTTTGTCAGTGTCCCTATCACGGAGAAATACACACCACCCCTACTTCCTAATGAACTCCTACATTTGCGTTGTTGATTCATTTAATAATTAATTCATATATTTGGGTATAACAATATTTGTCTAAATATCAAAGTTGCTAATAGGCAGTTTGGATATTTAAAAGTCACGATGACAATAAAGTAGGTCTACTGTTGCAAACTTTTGCATCTCATTTGAGTAATAAGTAATAATTTGTTCATGTTATTGTTATATTAAATGTAAGCATGAAACTCCCGAGCATTACATAAATATAAAATAGCATTATTAATTCACATAAACACCTTGTACAAAAATGGAGAGGTAACCTTCAAATTATTATAAGTTAATGATGTGTTTTTCATGTGCATGTCAGTCTCACTAATATCCAATTAAATATATTTCTCATACACCTGATCTCTAATGTATGCTGTGCTTTGTGCAAACACAGCATGAAGAGATATGTACTATCAAATTAATAGAGATCATTTAGCTGGCCGTGATACAGAGATGTTTTCCATTTGTTATTGACACACTGGAACATATCAGGTGTGAAATCCATAATTTAAAGCTCAAGAGTAATTTCAGATAGACATCCATCAAAAACACTTAATTGTCAGTTAAATATTACATTTCCATAAAGATGAATTGTTAATATGAAGTAAAAAAGCAAATTGCAGTCACCAGGAAAAGTTACCTCTTATCAGTCAAAAACATATTAGTGTTGAGCTCTCAATTTTTCAATCATTAACAATGAATTTCATTAAATAATCAGTAACACAGTTAAATATATGCAATAGCATTTTCCCATTTCATATGTGAAAAATATTTATATTTGTGTAGTGATTTTTTTAAATAAATATTTTTGTTTTTAAAGTTCTAAAGTTTTTGATTATGAAACAATTGTGAACATAAGGAATTCCCATATATCTCACACTTAGCTTCCCTGTTATTTTCATCTTATATTAGTATGGTCATTTGTCACAATGAACAAATCAATATTGATACATTTTTTACAATATTGATATGTGATTTTTATGAGCTAAACTCCACAATGTATTCAGAAAGCCTTAGTTTTTTACCTACTGTCTCTATTCTGTTCTAAGATCCTATCGAGGGTAACACAATATATTTATTCGTAATGTCTCCATGAGTTCTTCTAGGCTGTGGCATTTTCAGACTTTCCTTGTTTTTGATGACCTTATTAATTTTCAGAAGTACTGGTCAGATATTTTGCAAAATATATCTCAACTTGAATTCATCTGATGTTTTTCTTGTCATTAGACTATGGCAGTGGGTTTTAGGAGGGAAGATCATAGACACAAAGTGCCATTTTTATCACACCATTCACATGACTATTGAAGTTAATTTAACCTTGATCACCTGACTGGGGAAATGTTTGTCAGATATCTCTGCTGTAAAGTTACTTACCCATTCCCCTCCTTTTTCCATAATGTACTCTTTGAATGAGTCACAGGGCATAACCCACACTTAAGGAGTAAGAGTTATGCCCTATCCCCTAGAGGGCAAAGTATCAACATAAATTATTTTAAATTCTTCTGCCTAAGAAATGTCTATTCTCCACTATTTTATTCTTTAATCATTTGTTTATATGATTATTGACTCACGGATATTTATTTAAAACTTTGGATTACAATCCAGTATTACTTGAATTGTTCTGGCTTGGGCATTGGGAGCATATTCAGGTTGCTCCTGTAGCTCTTCAACACACCCCAATCATTGTGAGGTTTTGGGTTTTGTTAGGACTTCCTTACTCTCTGATATTAAAAGGCTCATCATAAATATATCTTGCCCCAGCCTAGAATCAGAAATTTCTTCAAGAAACCCTATTGTATTTAATGGAGCATGGTATTAGAAACCAAGATCTGTGCTGGGGTGCTTGTTACTACTGGGGTGTTACTGCTTTTAGACTCTCCCACCTGACAGAACAAGGAAATACATGTATGTATACTAACATTTTTCAATCATTAACAATGAGTTTCATTAAATAAAATAATCCGTAACACAAATATATGCAATAACATTTTTTGCATCTCATATATGAAACATATTTATATTTGGGGTAGTGTTTTAAGATTTTTTTAAATAAACATTTTTGTTTTTAAAGTTTTAAAGTTTTGATTATGAAACAATTGTGAAAATAAGAAATTTCCATGTATTTCCCACCTATCTTCCCTGTACACATACCTACATATATATGTATATGTACATACCATTCTATAAATGTTTCTATTTGTAGTCACCTGTTATCTATATTAACTAAACATGACTTCTTACTAAAGTCTTCACCTCTATTGATATGTGTAATTCTAGTCCTCACTTATCTATGCATTCCCATAACAGCAGTGTCATATGTGGAGACAAGAGTAACTTTATTTTAAATACTAATCTGCCAACCAACTTTTGACGGACCGTATGTTCAGGAATGCCTCCAAAATATCTAGGTGATGCATTCCTCTGTAAGTAAGAACACCTACTCATTGTACATTTCCTCTAAAACAACTCTTGTCATTGCAGTAATTATAGGCTGTGACATCTGTAGCTTCCTACACATTCCTTCCAGACCACATATGCATTTCCGCCAAAACATAACCCCTGAGTCTGTGGTACAGAGATCCACCTATCTTGCCTCTGCCCAAGATCATGCTTCTGTCTGTAGTCCCGCTAATAAATCAACCAAAACTGACACACTGGACTTATCTGCCCCCTTGATTGTTTTTTTTTTTTTGGCTCCTTGTGCATTTGGGGGTCATTTTGAGTATATAACCCTTTCACAGATCACATAACTGGCACCTATCATCCATCATCCATTTCCTTAATTGCTCATTGCAATATACATATACAGTAGTAGCAGAATCATTAACTCATACCCCATTGAGGAACAACTTTATCAGCCAGAGTATGGTGCTTATATGTAAATAAGTCACATTTAGCATAACAGACTCCACTCATTTAGCAGAATACACAGGCCATCAACTTTCTCCCTTTATTGCTTTAATGTTGTTGACACACACGTTTATCATTCTACATTTTTTATGAAAGAATGTATCCAGTATTACAATATCATACAAAATAATTGCAGTGCCCCAAATAATCTCCTACATTTGACTTATATAAATATCTTCCCTGATCAAAACTCATAGCAACTGCTGAGTTTACCATATATAGGTTTTGCATTTTGCAAAATCTCTTACTATGAAAATCTTGTAGTATGCAGTTTTTCAGACTGGTTTCTTTCACATGCCAATTTACATATAAGCTCCCTCAGGGTCATTTTGTGGCTTAATAGTTCATTCTTTTATATTGATGAACAATAACTTACTGTATAAAAGTACCAAAGTTTGTTTATCCTTTTCACCTACTGAAGGACACCTTGGTTACCTCCGGTATTTACTAACTATGAATAAAGTTGCTAAAAATATTATGTGAAGTTTTCTTTTTTATAAACATACATTTTCAAATCAGTTGGAAACACCTAGGAGTATAATTGCTAGATCATATAATAAGACTATGTTTAGCTTTGTCACAACTGTTCAACTGTCTTCCAAAGTGACTGTAATATTTTGCAATCCCACCTGCAGTGAATGAGAATTTCTACTGCTCTGTATCCTCTTTGGTAATTGGTATTGTTAGGTGTGAGGATTTTGGTTATTCTAATGGATATATAGTAGTGTCTCATTTTAATTTTACTTTGCAATTCTCTAGTGATAAAATGATATTTTGGACATATTTTATAAACTTATTTGCTACTTGTGTGTGTATATGTATGCATATATATATATATATATATATAATTTTTTAATCTAGATATTTACCTTACTGTTGAGTTTTAAGCATTACTTTCATATTCTAAATACAAGCCCTTTATCAGATGTATGTTTTTTAAATGTTTTACTCAATCTGTTCACTTGATTTTCATTTCCTTAACAGTATATTTTGTAGGTCAGAAGAGTTTAATTTTAATAAGGTCCAGCTTTTATTAATTTTATTTTTTTCTTTGTGAATTACAATTTTACTGTTATATCTAATATTCATTATAAAATCTAAGGTGACATAAATTTTCTTATAGAAGCTTCAGTTTTCTATTTTCATTTAGGTCTCCGATCATTTTAAATAAACTTTTGTGAAATCAGTAAGATCTGTGTTTTAAGTCATTTATTTTACATATGAACATCCAGTTGCTACAGTACCATTTGTTAAAAAAGACTCTTTTGTCAAAACTAGTTTCTTTCACATGGCAATATGTATATAAACTCCCACAGAAAATATCTTTGCTCCTTTGCCAATAATCCCTGTACTATATTGCTGAACTTCTCTACTCTGATCCATTAATCTATGTGTCTATTCTTTCACCAACACCACACTGTCTTGATTACTGTAGGACTGACATTGAAATGTGTGACTCTTCCAAAATTATTCTTCTTCTCTAATATTGTGTTGAATATGTTATGTCTTTGGCCATTTCATTTAAATTTTAGAATCATGTTGTTCTCCACAAAATAGCTTCCTGTTATTTGGTTGGATTGTGCTGAATCTACAGAAAGTTGAGAAGAATTGGAATTTTTAAAAAATTGTGTTTTGCAATCCATGGATATACCTCCATTTATACAGAACTTTGACTTCTTTCATCAGCATTTAGTAGGCTTCCACATACAGATCCTTTAAATATATTACTAAACTTATACTTAACTAATTCATTTTTTGGTGACATGCTAAATAATAATCTTTAAAATTTTAAATTCAAATTTTTTATAATCTTTAACATTTTAAATTCGAATTTTTTATTACTAGTGTTACCAGAAAGAGATCCCAATCCAGACACTAAGAAAGTGTTCTTGGATCTGGCACAACAAAGAATTAGAGGTGCATCCACAGAGTAAAATGAAAGCAAGTATATGAAAGTAAAGGAATAAAGAATGGCTACTCCCCAGGCAGAGAAGTGGTTTGGGCTGCTCAGTTGCTTGCATTTATTGTTACCTCTTGATTATACACTGAACAAAAGATGGGTAATTCATGAGTTTTCTGGAAAGGGATGGGCAACTCCTGAAACCAAAGTTTTAGACCACTTAGGATAACTTCCTGACATTGCCATGGCATTTATAAATTGTCATGGCACTAATGAGTGTCTTTTAGCATGCCAATGCATTATAATTAGTATATGATGAGCAATGAGGAAGACCAGAGGTCACTTTTGCTGCCATCTTGGTCTTGGTGGGTTTTAGCCAGCTTCTTTACTGCAACCTGTTTTATCCACATGATCTTTATGACCTGTATCTTGTGCTGAGCTCTTACCTCATCCTGTGATTTAGAATACTTGTCCTCCTGGAATGCAACCCAGTAGGTCTCAGTCTTATTTTACTCAACTCCTTTTCAAGATGGAATTGCTCTGGTTCAAACACCTCTGAGACTGGCATATAGGAAAACGACATTCTTTTATTAATCTTGTATCCTTCCATCTTGCTGTGCTACCTTACTTGTTCCATGGTGTTTTATTGATTCTTTGAAATTGTTTTCATAGACAATCATGTTAACTGCAAATAAAGGCAATTTTGTTTCTTCCCTTTCAATCAGTATAAACTTATATTCATTTAATGTCTTATTGTACTAAACATAACTTCCAGCATTATACTGAATAAGAGTTATGAGTGAAAACACCCTTAACATTTTTCTGACCTTAAAAAAAGTACATCTAGTTTGTCACTATTTAGTACGGTATTAGCCATAGGTTTTTGTGGAGTTTCTATATCAAGTTTCAAGTTGAGGACAGTTTCTATTCCTAGTTTGCTAGCATCTAGACTTCATTAAAATAAAAAATTTCTGCTCTGTGAAAGACACTGTTATATAAACAAAAAGACAAGCAAAAGACTGGAGAAATGTTTGATAAAGGACTGGAATTCAAATATCCAAATAACTCTAAATTCTGATTCAGTCTCCCCTGATTTAAGGGTTATTAGTTCCAAGTATGATATTTAAATTTTCAAATAATATGCTGTTAGTTTTTATAATCTTTTAAAAATGATTTTTCTGTATGTTTCATTTTAACTTTGAGATAATTATTGATACTTTTTTTTCTGGAATTATTTTTCTATTCAATGTTTCTTCAGAAAAACTCTAGTACTAGGAAATCTATCAGATTTCATTCAACCAAAATTCTCTACTCTCTTTCTTAAAAATTTTCTGGTATAGGAAAAGGCTGACAGATTTTTCCTCAGGGCTTTGAAGATGCTCTTGCACTGTTTTGGTTAAAGTAAGTTTTCACCTTTGCATAGAAGATAAGATAACCAATTATTTCCTCTTTCTTTTTGGAATCATATACCTTGGTAATCTCACAGCCACAGTCATACAAGAGAATAGAGGAGGCTCGTGAGTAGCTACACGTGTGCAAAGGGTTTCACTTGCTCTGGTCAAATGGTGTGGGTCATAAGACCTTAAAAGGTAAATAAAAAGTTTTAAAAATCCCTGAGCTAAAGGGAGTTTAGTGCCAATTATTAACAAGAATAGTTCTCCAAAGGATTTTTTGGAGACTTCTCAAAGGTGCAGACTTAAACTAAATAGGACAATAACAGAGTTTTCACCTGACAATACTGAGAGAGGATTATTTTTCATGTAGCAAATGGTAACAAGAAAGAATGTTTGATTCTCAGAACCAGAAAGGAAGCCTCTAGAAGTCTAAACTGGAATTGTAGAAGCCTGGATCTCATTATTTCTTGACTTAACCTGTGGCATGGTTTTGAAATATAGTATATCTTGCTAAGAGGTAAAAGTAGCAAAAGTGTTTTATATTCTCACAATCCTGCTTGCAGTAAGGGTTTATATATTAGATTCACATATGAAAATGTTAGATAAATTTGAGAACAAAAGATCATCAGAATACAAGCACTCAAGAGAGCAAGTACATTTGTGTTAGTCATTAAAAGGGCAGATCACTAAAGTATCTATGACATACACATATATTCTAATGCCACTCAAGGGATAGGGCAAATAAAAAATAAGCTTAACATGTCATTTTTAAAATGTGAAAGATGCATATTATATGAAATATGTGCACTAATTATGAATGCATTCTCATTAGATAACTGTCATTACAAAAAAACAAGGACTTTATGCTCCTTAGTAAAAATTATCATCTGCTGAGACAACAAGTTACTTCTTCATTGCTTCTATACCATCTGTGCTGGTTTCACTTCTCCAACTTCATATGCATTCTCATTTACTGGCTAGAAATTCCTATTTTAAAGGGTATTTTAATCTACCACTTCCGCCTGGAGATAATACTTCTAATGAGATTTGGCAAAGAGAATATGACAACATATTAAACAATTTGTGAACATACTGGTGAGATTTCTGAGTTGTGACATTAGCTAGAGAGATTTGTCATATCTTCCCATTCCTACTTCCCAATGGAATACCTTTGAAAGCCTACCAAACCAGCCCAGTTGACAACAATACAGGAAATTAAGATATTGTCACATCAGACAAATACTGGGAGGAAATAGCCTTATGGAATAGAAAAAACACCACAAAACATAATAAACATCCAAATCGATATCTATGAAAAAAGATAAATGCCACAATAAAGGAGATAAGAAATGTCATCTAAACCATTTCCTTTCTCCTTTACTGCCTTTACAGTAAAAGAGAATATCCTTTTATCATTAATTTTGGTCTTTGCCACTATCAAAAAAGGATGGAAATCCTATACTGGAACACCAATTTTTCATGGTCTCAGAGTAATAATTGCAGCCTGAAACCTCATCAGAGTTTTTCTACCTGCTTCCCCTCAGAATACTTAAACTTCTGCATGGTGAAAGGTAAAAGGCAGCGGCTTGCTTCTGGTTCATTAAAGTCAGCATATTGACAGGAAAATTAAGAAAAATATGCACTGAATGTTTGGAATTTGCCATAAATCATGTTTTGCCAAAGAAAGACTACAGGTTATTTCAATTGGCTGGTGAATATCTCCCTATATGTAAAAACCTAGGATTGAATAAAAGAAAAATCTCTCTTTGGTTTAGCAGAGCTATAATAGAAGAGTATCTCTTAGACTTTGTGGAGGAGCAAAAGGAACTGACTTTTGACCTTGAGACCCTGGAGACTTCTAATAACTTTATTCTTATGCTAAATTTATATAAAAAAAATTACTGTAAACAAATTTCATCTTAAGTGTTTGTTTTCCATGTATTTCTTAGTAAAATCACTCAGCCAAATGGACTTGATGAGAAACAGATGAAATATGACACTTAAATTAGAGGTGACTGGCAATAATATTATCTGAAAAACAACTATGCCTTAGAAAATTCTTTTCTTGCACAAGGTCTCTACAGCTGCCACTCCAGAGAGGGTCACCCCTTTTGTAAAGCCCTACCTCAGGTTTGCATAGTGGAGCTGATTTCTTTTTGTCATTTTAGAGCTCTTTCATTTTGTCATCCCTGGATGTTTCACCTGCTTACTTGGATACATCCCTGGATGTATTTTGTGCCTGCTTACTTGGATTTGAAAACTTAGAACTTTCCATGATTTTCTACCTCATCAAAGATTTTAATAACTTTTTTTTTCATTTTCAGCAGACAAGGACAAGCCCAATCCACTCCACATAATCTCAGATATTAAACAGAGGCCTAACATTGCTAATAAAATTATTTTAGAATTGATGGAATCATGAATGTAATGATAAAATTACATAGTAATGTAAATTCACAACAATCGGATGATGTTCTAAAATCTGAGGATACATCAAAATAAAAAATTTTTATACAAAATATATTAAAGAATCATTAAAATGTGGAAAAATGTTAAATAGTGGATGCTACTATATTCTATATATGATCAAGCCTCTCATCCTCTACTTGCTGGAGGTAGCACCTATTGACTCTCATAGCTATGTTCCTCACCGAAAATTGCTCTTGCACACAAAACACTATCTTTCCAAAGATAAGGTGTCCTTTATGAGTGTGGTCTGTGGTTAACAAATGGATGACCATCCATCCCAGGTCTCAGTTTGAAATAATTCTGCAAGTCAGTTCAGCCCTAGAATTTCCCATAAATAAGCAGAAGGCCTCAGTTAAAATCATATTGCAAGTCAGATTCTCCCCCTGGTCAATCTTGCTTTCCTCATTTCCTTGTGTGATAAAATGTCCAATAAACTGTGGCAAACAAATCTCAGCTTCACAGACTATTTCCAGGGAACAAAATCTAAAACAGCATTCAATGCAGAATGAAGTGAGAGACGCAACGCATGAGGTTAAGAGTAAAGAGAGTTACTAGAAGAGAGAATGAAATGAATGATTAATTAGAAGAGATAAAAAGGAAGGTAAAATAATCAATCAATATTATCAAACTTCCTCCATATGCAAAGTTGTATTCTAAGGTATAGGCTTTTAAAAATGTAACCAAATAAACCAAATAATTGCATTATCTTTAATAGGGTCAAAGGTCAAATAAGAAATACAGAATGCACATTGAGGACATTTCTCTAAAAATTTGAATTTTGGATTAATGTGTATTTAGAGTCTGGCAGGAAGTAGATGAAACATATGTATTTGTCTAATTAATGAAAACTTAATAAAGTGACTATTTAAAAAGAAGTGTTCAGGGTTAAGGGAAACTGACAAAAGTAGTGAGATATCCAGCTGCCGGCAAGAGCTGGGAATTGTTACCAGAGGACTGAGGGGGCAAGGAAAGGGAGTATGTTTGAAGCAGTGTCTGAGAGCTATAGATCGAGAATCTATGCCAGAATGATGACAAGGCAGCCAAGGAGAGTGGAAATAATACTCCATTTCTCACTCTGACTACCCACTCACCTGTGTTCCTAACTCTGAGTCACTGAATCTAACCACAGGAAAAGTGAGCCTGGTTCATGTGTCCATGAAAACCCAACTCCTAGGAAGACAGAGAAATGCAAAGAAAGGTAGAGAGTAGATCTAGAGCAGCGGTCCCCAGCATTTTGGGCACCAGGAACAGTTTTCCTGGGAGACAATTTTTCCATGGGAAGGGAGGGATGAGACTGTTTCAACTGAGATCATCAGGCATTGGTTAGATTCTCCTAAGAACCACACAGCCCAGATCCCCTCACATTCGCAGTTCGAAACAGCGTTCGTGATCCTCTGAGAATCTAATGCCACTGCTCATAGGACGGGAGGCAGAGCTCGGGTGATAATGCTTGCATGCTTGCTGCTGCTCACCTCCTGCTGTGCTGCCTGCTTTGGGGTCTGGTAGGAAGTAGACTGGTACCAGTATGTTTCCCCCAAGTTGGGGAACCCTGATCTAGAGTGCATGTAGAGTCAAAAGAAAAATATTATATTTTAAGTTGGTAATGAAAAAATAAGCCTGTCATATCTTTATATTTACAGAAACTTCTGAATTGAAAAAAATACACTTGTGGTTTTTAAATTTTATTTTGTAAGTCCCAGAGTACATGTGCGGGATATGAAGGTTACATAGGTAAACGTGTGCTATTGTGTTTTGCTGCACCTGTCAACCTATCACAGAGGTATTAAGGCTGACATGCATTGGCTCTTTTTCCTGATGCTCTCCACCGCCCTGCCCACTCCTGACAGGCGCCAGTGTGTTTTGTTCCTCTCCTCGTGTCCAGGTTTTCTCATTGTTCGGTTCCCACTTACAACTGGGAATTTGTGGTGTTTGGTTTTCTGTTCCTGCATTAGTTTGCTGAGAATAATGACTTCCAGTTTCTTCCATGTCCCTGCAAAGACATGATCTCATTCCTTTCTATAGCTGCACAGTATTTCACGGTGTGTATGTACCACATTTTCTCTATCCAATCATTGATAGGCATTTGGGTTGATTTCACATCTTTGCTATTGTGAATAGTGCTGCAATAAACATGCATTTGCATGTACCTTCATGTACCTTTATAATAGAATGATTTATATCTTTTTAGGTATATACCCAGTGATGGGATTGCCGGGACAAACGGCATTTCTGGTTCTAGACCCCTGAGGAATCACCATACTTTGTTTGTCCCAATGTTTGAACTAATTTGCATTCCCACCTACAGTGTAAAAGCATTCCTATTTTTCTGCAACCTTGCCAGCATGTGCTATTTCTTGACTTTTTAATAATCACCATTCTAACTGGCATGAGATAGTATCTCCTTGTGGATTTGATTTGCATTTTTCTAATAATCAGTGATGTTGAGCTTTTCTTCATGTTTGTTGGTTGCATGTATGTCTTCTTCTGAAAATTGTCTGTTCATATACTTTGCCTGCTTTTTAATGGGACTGTTTATTTCTCTCTTGTAAATTCGCTTAAGTTTCTTGAAGATTCTGGATATCAGACCTCTTTCAGATAGGTAGATTGCAAAAACTTTCTCCCATTATGCACATGGTCTTTTTGCTCTGATGATAGTTTCTTTTGATGTGCAGAAGCTCTTTAATTAGATCCCATTTGTCAATTTTTCCTTTTCTTGAAATTGCTTTAGTGATTTTTATAATAAAATCTTTGCCCTTGCTTATGTCTCAGACTCATAAGAATTTAGGAGACAGTCACCAGAAAGGTACTTCATCTAAAAAAGTGCCATCCAGTATAGTAGCCAAAGGCATATGTGTCTACTTATAAATTTAAATAAAATTTAAAATCCATTTTCTAGACTAATAGTCACATTTCAAATGTTCAACAGCTACACATGGCTAATGGCTACCATATTAAACAGAACAGGTATCCCATTACTGCAGAAAGTTCTATGGAATACCACTGATATAAAATTTCAAAACATTGTTGCCCCTTTAGTTAATAAATATTGTTAGATTGTGTGGTCTTCTTTTAAGAAGTAGGAATTAGGGTTGCAATTTTTATCTTTTTCTTTCTTTTTTTTTTTTTCTTTTGAGATGGAGTCTAGCTCTGTCACCAATGCTGGAGTGAAGATGCTTAATCTTCTCTCACTGCAAACTCTGCCTCCCAGTTTCAAGTGATTCTCCTGCCTCAGTGTCCCAAACAGCTGGGATTATGGGCAACTGCCACCACACCAGGCTAATTTTTGTATTTTTAATAGAGATGGGGTTTCACCATGTTGGCCAGGCTGCTCTCGAACTCCTGACCTCAGGTGATCCATCCACCTCAGCCTCCCAAAGTTCTGGAGTTACAGATGTGAGTCACCATGCCCAGCCAGGGCTGCAATTTTCAAGGCTATATTAGCTGTTTTCATGTGCTTCTTGATGAAAGAATGATAGGAAACCAGCTCGTTGAATGGTGACTGGATAGTGTTGGTTCAGAATGTGAATGCAGTGATTCATTATTTAGAAAAAATTCAAAGTACAAGTGGTTAGTGTCTGGGTGAATAGAGAGAATATTAAAGTATGACAAATCTTATATAAGGACATAAGGATATTAGGAGGAGAAATCAGATATAATACTTTCTCAGAAAAAATATATCACATATTATCCATGACCAATGTGTACTTTATTCTATTTCTATCTGAAATTAGAGGAATCTGAATTATCAACACTCTGTAGTACTAAATGATTGCGTGATCTTAGGCAAATCATTGAGTATCTTCTGTACTCAGACCATTTATAAGCAATACAAAGATGATGGTTTAGGTACATGGCTCCTACCCACTATGAATTAAAAATATTAGTTGTAAAATGTTCCATTATTTAATAAGAATAAATTTTATATACTTGTACCAAACAGTAAAAATAATATAACACTGGTTTTCAAAGTCTGGGCTATATCAAGTAGACCTAAATTCTAACAAAGATAATGTAAATGAAGAGTGATGGTTTAGAGTGAAGCTGCTTGGTTGTGAATGCTTGCTTTATAACTTACTTTCTATATGAAATTGAGCATGTTACGTGATCTATTCTTCACTTCTAAATTATTCACAATAAAGACAGTAATTTTTCTCTTAGAGCTATGAGGATTAAGTGGTTAAAAGAATGTATGACTTACAGTGAATATTCAATATATTTATACATATTAAATATCCAATATGTATTCAGTATTCAAAATGTATTTTCTATGTAAATGTGAATGAGCTTGTCATTTAAAATTTTCCTATTTCTTCCTATAAACCAAAAATGGTTCCTTTCCCTGCATAATTTTGGCATGTGTACCTCATCAAAATCTGTATTTTATTAATCATAATAATGTATGTTTTATATATATATATATATATACATGAAAATTGTTTTGTTTAGATTCCCTTTGTAGTCAAAATAATATTTTCACTAATAAATCAGACTTCTTGATGTTGACATGTAAATGAATTGACAGGCCCCTTAAATTGTTAACCCTAAAACAACCCTGTAATTTTTGTCATCTTTTTAGTGTTGTTTCCTTGATTTGTATAAAATTATGGAAAGAGGATATGTTCGTTGAAGTATTTTCTCTCCAATTATAATGTATTCAAAGTCTTAAGTTTTAGACATTCATTCTTCAATATGCAATTTTGCATGAAACAAATATATCCAAACTCTAGCATATTATTTAATTTGAAAATATATATATTATTTTTCCTGGCTGATTCTCATAGTTGAACACTTTCCAGATTTTTGCAAAGCCAAGTCATCATAGGGAGTTGAATAAATGGTGACTCATTGTCAGCCAATCATGTTTTCCTTAAACCAATCATCTTATCACGTGGTAAACACTCAAACAGTAGGAATTAATAATAAAAGAGAGAGAAACAGCTTATAGACATTATTAGAAAGTGTATTTAGTGAAAAATAATATTAGTATTAATAATTATATTCAACTTTTAAGTCAGATTCTATAACCCTTTTAATTACATATGCAAAGCAGATTCACTGTGCATAGGTATCAGTCACAGGGGAGGACTCTAAACACCTTGCCAACACCAAACACCAGTGTCAATCCACTTGCAGGAATTCAATCAGAAAAAATACTAATCAAACAACTTAAGCAATGTTATTACTAACAGATTGGCGAAAGGGCCAATGGAAGCCTAGGATTCATGGTGGGCCAGTACCCCAAGGCTCAGAAAAGCTGCAGAGGGTGGCGTCTCACTTGGGCACGGCCCATGTCAAACTGCCCCACTGAGGGACCTTGGAAGGCACTCCACCCTGGACTTTATACCCCAGGGGCAATGTTAATTGTGGAGCTAAAGTGTTGTAGGAGCACCTATTCTAGAAGGTACAAGAACAGAGAGTCTGGGTGTTCTAGACAGTTCCTCCTTATATCTGGATATTGCATTCTCATTTGTTTAGCACATTCTACATTTATACTTTAGAACTATAAGCATGAGGCAGGGGAAAGGTGGGGAGTGCTGAAGCTGGGTCAGCCAAGTCCACCTGCAGACTGTCCTGCAACATAGACCATTTTTGTGGCAGGGGTTGGGAAATGGGTGGAGGTTGTGGTGGGGTTGTTGGTGGTGATTTCTACATTAACACCAAGAATCGGTAGAGAACCAGTATAGACAAAACCAGCCTGTTCCTATCCTCTCAAGGTTTACTGTATGGAAGGTTTGTAATGGTTAATATCAGGTGTCAACTTGATTGAAGGATGCCTAAATAGCTGGTATGTATTGCTTCTGGGTGTGTCTGTGAGGGTGCTGCTGGAGGAGACCCACATTTGAGCCAGTGGACTGGGAGAGGAAGACACCCACCCTTGATGTGGGTGGGCACCATCCAATCCAGTGCCAGCACAGCTAGAATGAAGCAGAGGGAAGAAGGTGGAATTAGCTGGCTTGCTGGGTCATCTGGCCTCTGTCTTTCTCCTACACTGGATGTTTTCTTTCTCTCTTCCTGCCCCGGACATCAGACTCCTGGTTCTTTGGCCTTTGGACCCTTCGACTTACACCAGTGGCTTGCTGGCGTCTCTCGGACCTTTGGCCACAGACTGAAGGCTACATTGTTGGCTTCCCTGCTTTTGAGGCTTTTGAACTAGGACTGAGTCACTATTGGCTTCTTCCTCCAGCTTACAGATGGTGTATCTTGGGATTTCGCCTTGTGATTGTGTAAGCCACATGATAGTTCTGTGTTGTAGATATCTTCCTATTGAACAAAATATAGCAGATGATAAATTTAACAAAGTAATTGTAGAAGGTGCCTGAATTTTGCCAATATCACAACTCTGTTATTTTTCAAGGTAGAAGACTAACAGTTGGGCTATGAATTTGAGTTCATAAGCATTTAAATCATTTATAAGAGTTTCATTATTCTCCACACTTTTCTGGCAGATGTAGGAGTTTGATTTGCAAAGGTCCATATTACTCAGTAGTCTTACTCTTTTGTTTGGACTTTTAAAATCCCAAAACATGATTAACCGAGGACTATTTTCATGGATTTGGCTATCTGTGAGATCATATTTAATTTTAGTTCATTTGTAGGGAAAGGTTCGTACTACTAAAGAGAAAAGGTAGAGTCTCCAAATAAGTATAAAGCGTTATTTATTTTCTTCAAATAAATAATTTCTCAACAGAATTATTCTCAGCTCTCATGATATATGTAGCTAAATTGTTAGGTTTATTGCTTGCTGCAATAAAAGAGAACACAGTAATAGATAAGTATGAGATGTCTAAGTAAGACAATGTTAGAAGAAAATATGTTATAGGATGAGTTTGTTATGTGATTTGAGTAAAAGCTCAAGTAAGGGTGGTTTTGGGTAATTCTACGATAGTATGTTAAATCTAGCCATAAGGAGTGAAGAATACATGGAGGTTAAAATGTAATTAATAAAGAGGCAGCCATCATTCATATTAGCTGCGTTTCAGGGATATTAATATTTTCTGTGACTTGCACAGTGACCTTGTTTTTGTTTTGTAATCAGACAAAAATATGAAGTGTTCTGCTATTTTTTGTCTAGCATTATTTTGGTCAAGTCATCACCTCATCTGATCAACAAAACAGCATAGCCTTGCTTTGAATGACAGCTCCTTAACAACCAAAGCCTAATTGTGTCAGGCCGGTTCCTGGATGTCAGAGACTGTTTTTATCTTTCTCAATTCCTCTTACTCTCCTTCTCTCTCCCTTGCCCCTCCAGTCCTTTAGGTCACCAGCACACGAAGTTAGGCAATATGACATTTATCAGGGATATCTACGTATACACCATTGTCAAAATTTTCCTGATCAGGAGTTTGTTCAGAGTATACTTTCTGTAGCTGAACTCGAATTGATCTTCCCTACTCCTTTTGTTCTCAGGTGAGTTGTTGAATTCTCTGATGTGACAATGGCTGCACAAGTAGCACTTAAGATTCTGGATGTAACACATTGACTAACTGTAACACACAGTTTCCAGAAGCAAAGAAAAGATTACTAGTTTTGTAACAAGCATTGAAGCCAGAAACCAAGTTAATAAAGCCCAGACAATGGACACATGGCCTATAATTAAATCAGATCTGTTTTAAAAAGTAAAGTTTGCTTTTTGTATGTTTCATTTTACTTTTTAACCTAGTCATGGGTTGTTCTACATACTCTGTATGATGTGTGTATACTGGGAACTGTTTGCTATGGCAGAAAGCAGACCTTGGGCTAAGATTGCTTATTTATGCTTTACAAAAATTTAATAATGAAATAAAATAAGTGTGGAGAAAAAGAGCTAGCTTTATTTAGTTATCGTTTGTATATGGAGAACAAATATATTATTTATCTTAGTTACACCTGATAATTAAGAAAAATAGTTAATTATACTAATATCATAATTTCATTAAAGTGAATATAAATAAGAGAATACATTTACTATCTGTTTATTAACACTGCCATTATAATTTATTCAGATGGAAACATTAATATAAAATATATTATGGTTTTTTTATACTGATGAGTTAGTATTTTAATACTATATTTAAAAGCTTGAAATTATTACAAATTATATATTTTTGTATCTGATACCACCTAAACATACATGTAAAGTTATAATAATAAATCCTTAATGTTAAATTTTTATCTGAGTAATGACTAAAGAATAATGTTCTCATTGAGGCCTTCTTTCCATAAAATTACCAAGTTGTGTAATGATCAGATTAGTAGAGCTTTGTCACCCAATTATTCTGTTAACTTTCATTGTTTTCTAGTATACTTCCACAAAATTTTTAAAAATATCTCTTGCATTAACATGTTAAGTTCCTCATAACATTTTTTATTGCTGTTTATTTTCACCATATTATCAATAATTATTTACCTTTAAATAGTTATGAGTTAAATTTTATTTTGTCTAACAGCTGTACTTGATTTTGTCTTTCCCAAATTCTTAACAATAAACTCTGTTCAGATCTTTCATGCTTAAACTATATTTGAGTTTCCCAAAAGAGATTTACTTCGCCACCATAATAAAAAGGACAGAAATAATTATGTTTATCTGAAAATTCTCCAAATTGTAATAAAATTCAAAACTGTTATGTAAATATTTGCCTAGCAAAGCTGAAGTAAAGAACGCCTGAAAAATCAAGAGTATATCTTTCCAGATTAATGATTAGCATAGTGAAATATCCATGATTCGATGATTTGCATAGTTTTCATGAATACTCAAACTTATGTCTAAGTACAAAGACTATTACTTTACCTGTCTACTTAAAGATTATTTTTCCAGAAATCTCAATTAGGATACAACATAAGAGTTGTATTCAAAAGTTCTTACATTGCTATAAAGAAATATCTGCGACTGGATAGTTTATAAAGAAAAGAGGTTTAATTGACTCATAGGTCTGCAGGCATTATAGGAGTTGACCTTCTCACAAAGGGGCTAGCCCAAGCCTTTCATGAGGGATTCTATCTCATGCTACAAACACCTCTCACAAGGCCCTCCAATACTGGGGAGTAAATTTCAACGTGAGATTTGAGTGAAGACAAATATGCAAACTATATCAGGAGCAAAGGTAAAATCAAAGATACAACTCCTATGTCTTTAAAAAAAAAATCTATGATATGAATAAAATGACTCTAGCACATCTTTTCAATTAAATAAATGGTCCAGGTAGAAAATCAAATCTGTCATCCCATGAAAACTTGACAAGGTCAAAGTACTTCTAATTGAGACAGAAAAAAAAAAGATCCTCAAATGAATTATGGGTGTGGCTATTTGCAGATGATGCCGAGTGGAATAAAATAAGCACCAACATGTTTTAAAGAATTCTATTATTAATGCCTTTAAGTTAAAAGAGATGCTGACTCTGAGATGTAAAATAACCCTAGAGACCTCAAACTTCTTTGGCAAGAAAGAAGCAAAAGCAGCAGCTCAATTACCAAGGAAGATATATTCCCCAACTCCCATTGCAAATCTAGTCCAAAAGGCTAATGTAAAATAAAGGACTTGAT